>SJYA01003251.1:994057-1066643 GCA_006410615.1 Neotragus moschatus | reverse complement strand
ATTTTTGTGTATGGTGTTAGAAAGTGGTCTAGTTTCATTCTTTTACAAGTGGTTGACCAGTTTTCCCAGCACCACTTGTTAAAGAGATTGTCTTTAATCCATTGTATATTCTTGCCTCCTTTGTCAAAGATAAGGTGTCCATAGGTGTGTGGATTTATCTCTGGGCTTTCTATTTTGTTCCATTGATCTATATTTCTGTCTTTGTGCCAGTACCATACTGTCTTGATGACTGTGGCTTTGTAGTAGAGCCTGAAGTCAGGCAGGTTGATTCCTCTAGTCCCATTCTTCTTTCTCAAGATTGCTTTGGCTATTCGAGGTTTTTTGTATTTCCATACAAATTGTAGTCTTATATTTATAATCTTATTATTATTATTCATTTGGAAAAATTAAAGCCTATTATAAAATATTAAAAGACCTAATAAATTCTAAAAATTCATTCTGCATTGGTAACACAAAGTGAGGAACACCATGCTAAGTGTAGGGATGATGTAAGAGGGGAATCCCAACTGCCCAGTTTAGAATCTAAATGATGCATGAGGGGAATTTTTGTCTTAGAATATTTATAATAAAAATAAATAAAACTACTTTCTTGACATAAAGACATAAGCCATCATTAGAAATGCAGTATATTTCAGAAATAGATGGTTAGATTCAAAACTATTCCAGCATTTGAAGATACNCATTCTTCTTTTTCAAGATTGCTTTGGCTATTCGAGGTTTTTTGTATTTCCATAAAAATTGTGAAATTATTTGTTCTAGGTCTACATTATATCTTCTTAAAATTTTATTTATTTTTTAATTGAAGAATAATGGCTTTACCGAATTTTGTTTTCTGTCAAATCTCAACTACATTATGTCTTATATGCGTTTCACTTGCAACATTTTTCAGCAATATTGTATCTGACCCTAGTCAATAAATACACAAAGCACTCACTTATTATGTATTATATTTTGGTTCCATTAAACTAGGTAATTAAGAATAGTGCATGGTTAGAGATTAGCCTTCTTTGGTGGCTCAGTGGTAAAGAATCCACNTGCAACATTTTTCAGCAATATTGTATCTGACCCTAGTCAATAAATACACAAAGCACTCACTTATTATGTATTATATTTTGGTTCCATTAAACTAGGTAATTAAGAATAGTGCATGGTTAGAGATTAGCCTTCTTTGGTGGCTCAGTGGTAAAGAATCCACTTGCTAATGCAGAAGATGCAGGTTTGATCCCTAAGTCAGGAAAATCCCATGGAGAAGGAAATGGCAACCTACTCCACTATTCTTGCCTGGGAAATCCCATGGACAGAGGAGTCCGGTGAGCTACAGTCCACAGTGTCGCAAAGAGGCAAACACGACTGAGCGACTGAACAACAACAGCAAAGGTAGTGATTGCTTTGTTTATTGGCTGTTAGAAAACTGGTGAATATTTTACATCTTAATTTATGTGTCATTTACAGATGATGGTCTTTTAGTGTGTATTCTGCAATACAGCTGACACATACTACTTGTTAATGTTGTAAAATGCTTTTTCTTTTTGGGTATGTAGTTCTATAGCAGATTTAGAAAACTGTGTTGTTTCCGAAAAATTATTTTATTCATATTCATCATTTTCTCATTTGTTTTCAGTTGTAAACAAGCAATTATGAATAGTTAATTATTAATTGGGTAACCTTGGTTTTTTGATTATTTACTGTTACAATATATAATATATTGTTTAGAATTTATTTATGTGCAGTAAGTTTGCAGAATACAATGATAGTGTAATATTTTTCTTTTCAATTTGAGACAACTGTTGATTGATATGTTCCTAAGGGTCCTGGTAGAAAAATACTTTGCTTTTGAGAGTTGGCATAAGATTGTCCAGTGTGAGTGTGTGTTTGACATATGTGTTTTAAAACTAGTCTACCTTAACGGTGAGTTTCTGTTATGCTTTCTTAAGTTAAGAATTCTGTTCCCTTAGTGTTTCTAAACACTTAAGGTCATCATTGTGGTGTTTCATAACTTGATGTGAGTATTACTTTTGGTGTACTATATACTCAACATGAAACATTTATTTTTGAATTATTGTGAGCAGGATGCCTATGATTCTTTTTATCTTGTAGATATCTCTCCTACACATGTGATCAAGCTTTTACAACCCAAAGTGAACAGTGATAAACTAGAAACATTCCAAACATTGATGCTGGGAAGACCTGAAAGCTGTGAAATCAAACATTTTCATCTTTGGGAAAGTCAGGAAAATACGTATGACTTTGAGTGTCTGCGGAGAGATGACAAAAGAAATTACAAAGGTACACCTGTAAGCGTTAATGGAAGTGTGCCTGATGGAAGAGATTCTCATGATAGAAAGGATGCAGGAATCAAGCCCTTTGGAAACAGGCTTCTATTTAAATCTCAGAATAAACTGNAAACATAGTCTACACAGGGTTTTGTACTCTCCACTGTTTCAGAAATCCACTGGAGGTCTTGAGATATATCTTCAGCAGATAAGAAACTACTGTACAATTTATGATATGTGTAATTACTGATGACCACATTGAGTTTCAGTCTCTAAATTACTTTTAAACCATTATTTCAGTTACTTCAGTAACAATAACTTGTCAATATCACTTTATTTTGATGTAACCTTGATACAATATGTACTAATGATCATTGACTCAAATTAACAATAGGGTATGGAGATAATGTTTGGCTCAGTTCATGAAACTTTCATTGAAAACTGTACTGTGTTAAACATCTGTCATGGTTTTTGACCTCAAGGAGATTGTAGGCAAGTAAATAGACACATGTGTAAATAATATAATTGCAGTATAGTGTCATATAAATATAGGCATAAGGAACAGGATTAGCACAATTCATTATCTTGGGGAACGAAAATAACTTATCAAAAGAGTGACATACAATTTAGGCTTTTTAGCTATTAATCTACTTGTTNAAAACTGTACTGTGTTAAACATCTGTCATGGTTTTTGACCTCAAGGAGATTGTAGGCAAGTAAATAGACACATGTGTAAATAATATAATTGCAGTATAGTGTCATATAAATATAGGCATAAGGAACAGGATTAGCACAATTCATTATCTTGGGGAACGAAAATAACTTATCAAAAGAGTGACATACAATTTAGGCTTTTTAGCTATTAATCTACTTGTTTTATAGGGTATTGTGGGTAGAAGTTGGAGAGAAAGTACACTTGTAAAGCATGATTATCTAGGAAATGTGATGCATTCATAGTGCTCTGTTTCCAAAGTGCTAAAGCAAAAATCTATAGTTAGGAGGTGGATCATAGAGGATCCTGCTGTGATTTATGTCAGAGAGTGTTTTGCCTATGTTCTCCTCTNCATCCGTATGTCTTCTTTGGAGAAATGTCTGTTTAGTTCTTTGGCCCATTTTTTGATTGGGTCATTTAGTTTTCTGGAATTGAGCTGCATAAGTTGCTTGTATACTTTTGAGATTAGTTGTTTGTCAGTTGCTTCATTTGCTATTATTTTCTCCCATTCTGAAAGCTGTCTTTTCACCTTGCTTATAGTTTCCTTTGTTGTGCAGAAGCTTTTAATTTTAATTAGATCCCATTTGTTTATTTTTGCTTTTATTTCCAGTATTCTGGGAGGTGGATCATAGAGGATCCTGCTGTGATTTATGTCAGAGAGTGTTTTGCCTACGTTCTCCTCTAGGAGTTTTATTGTTTCTTGTCTTACGTTTAGATCTTTAATCCATTTTGAGTTTATTTTTGTGTATGGTGTTAGAAAGTGTTCTAATTTCATTCTTTTACAAGTGGCTGACCAGTTTTCCCAGCACCACTTGTTAAAGAGATTGTCTTTAATCCACTGTATATTCTTGCCTCCTTTGTCGAAGATAAGGTATCCATAGGTGTGTGGATTTATCTCTGGGCTTTCTATTTTGTTCCATTGATCTATATTTCTGTCTTTGTGCCAGTACCATACTGTTTTGATGACTGTGGGAAAGCATCAGTTCTTTGGTGTTCAGCCTTCTTTATGGTCCACCTCTCATGTCCATTAATACATGACTATTGGAAAAACCTGGAGAAAAATTGGAGAAGGAAATGGAACCCACTCCAGTATTCTTGCCTGGAGAACCTTATGGACAGTATAAAAAGGTCTGGGACTTACTCTACACTTTACAAAACAGAAAACCACGGACAGCTCCTACAGATGCTTTAACTGCACTGGAAATACCTAAGATCTAACGCATAATAAAAAATGATAGAATTCTGCGTGTTCACTCTATTGATCTTAAACATTACAGAGCAGGACAAACATTTTCCGAGAGTTTTAGAATGATATTTTAGAACTGAACTTAGGGAATATCTATTACTACTGCCATTAAGTGGACATTAAATTTATTTTTACTTAAAATATCTGACTAAATGATCTAAAACTGCCAGAATGACACATTATGGGATAAGGTGCTATATTGTTCATAAATATGAATAAAACATAAGCAAATCCTGTTTAAAAGGTACAGTCATCTGGAAGAACAATTTTATTTTAAAAATGTACTAGGATTATATGAGCAGATGCTTTACTAATTGCTCTTTAGTTGCTATGCAAGTGTTTCCAGGGTAAGTTTTCTTGTTATATAACTATTCTACTACTTGTGGTAGATGCTTATTTATTTTTTTGGTCCTTATTTATTTTAAATTAAAAGTCCCCATCACAGTGTAAGAATGTGGAATTAAACAATATGCACTGTGATTTGCTAGAACAGTTGTCAGGAATAAAGTCAGGCACACTGATTTGCTGTTGTTCAGTCACTAAGTCATATCCAACTCTTTGCAACCCCATGAACTGCAGCACTCCAGGCTTCCCTGTCCTTCACTATCTCCTGGAGTTTGCTTAAATTAATGTTCACTGAATTGGTGCTGCTATCCAATCATTTCATCCTCTGTCGTTCCCTTCTCCTCTTGCCTTCAATCTCTCTGAGCATCAGGGTCTTTTCCAATGAGTCAGCTCTTCACATCAGGTGACCAAAGTATTGGAGCTTCAGCATCAGTCCTTCCAGTGAGTATTCAGGATTGATTTCCTTTAGAATTGACTGGTTTGATCTCCTTGCAGTCCAAGAGACTCTCAAGTCTTCTCCAACACCACAATTCAAAAGCATCAATTCGTTGGTGTTCAGCCTTCCTTATGGTCTCTCAGATCTATACATGACTACTGGAAAAACCATAGCTTTGACTATAAGGACTTTCATCAGCAGAGTGACGTCTCTGTTTAATACATGATCTAGGTTTGTCATGACTTTCCTTCCAAGGAACAAGCGTCTTTTAATTTCATGGCTGCAGTCACCGTCAGCAGTGATTTTGGAGCTTGAGAAAATAAAATCTGTCCCTGCTTCCACTTTTTCCCCATCTCTTTGCCATAAAGTGATGGGACCAGATGCCATGATCTTAGGCACACTAATAAAAACATCTAAAAGTAACTAGACCACTGAGCTTCCTTCCAAACTCTTCAGGTTGCTAAGAGTTTACAGTTGCCCCTAGATTGGAAATGACTTGTGATCACTGTGGTTTTTAAAAAAGGCAATGAAAAAGAAAAAAAAAGAAAAGCAACAACATTCCTCAGAGTTGAACCACACTTAAAAAATTGTTTATTGCGGTGGGTCTCGGTTGCTGCACGTGGGCTTTCTCTAGTTGTAGCAAGTGGGGGCTGGTCTCCAGTTGCAGTGTGTGGGCTTCTTGCAGTGGCTTCTCTCGTTACAGAACATGGGCTCTAGGGTGCTCAGGCTCAGTAATTGTTATGCAGGGGCTTACTTGCCTCATGGCATGTGAAATCTTCCAGACCAGGGTTCAAACCGTGTACCTTGCATTGCGAGGTGGACTCTTAACCAGCGGACCACCAGGGAAGCCTAAGCCACACTTCTTGAGTAGCAGTTTGGAGCTAACTTTCAAAGTATTATCGACTAGAGACAACGTATTAGATGTCTTTTGTTACCCGAACATTGACCAGAGACATTTCATTATTCACTTACCTAACAATTCACTAGCCACAGGCATTAATTTCTGCAAAAATCCCCTGAGTGAATAATGAGTTAAAATACAGCTCAACAGCTGAGGCTAACGAAAAAACACCTTCAAGTCATCATACCCAGAGTCTCTAAGCTTTACGAAAGCCTAGACTCAGGGTGGCGGTGAGGAGCATCCTCACACTGAGTCAGGAGGCAGCTCACTAAGGATTCTTCTGGTCCCCAAATACCCTGTATCCTTTGGCTGCTCAATACTGGATGACAACTTTTCTGAAATCAAACTAGGTAGCATTCCCCCAAATGAATTCAAGCTCCTGACAGAACTGTTGAAAGAAGAGCAAAATGACCCCTGAAACGTAGCAGTGTCTTACAGCATTGTCGCAAATACACTGGAAAGTGAAATGTTATACAAATCTGATGACGTTTAAATTTAGAACGCATGTGATATTTGAGTGGGCTAAATTTCCATAAGGCAGAAGATGCCTTGAGAGGCTCTACAATCTGGTACTGGTATTTTCTGAGTTAGGAAGAGGAATTATATTTGAATTGCCTTATATATGCAAAACTATATACTCTTAAAATATGTAAGAGTATGCTAAGNCCTAACACTAGGAAGCCCAGATTCTGGGGTTGATAAAATGCTCTGTTTAAAGAGCTTGGCAAGGTCCAAGTCCTTGTCCAACTGTAGCAGGAGAATGTACTAGATCTCAATAGATTCATCAGTCCACTATGAGGAGGTATTAATATCTCTCAAGATAACCCATTGAAGAGAAAGCCTAGGTGCAGAGCTTGGAGGTATGCGGTAGGATGCATTTACTAAGGAGAACCATTAAAACTCCTTATCTGGCAAAAAGTCTTTTTTGTACCATATGTGTGTAAATAAGTCCCCTACATATGAGTGAGTTCCATCTTGAGAACTCTGAAAGTCCATCAAATTTAGCCTAGGTACCCAACCAACAAAATTCTCTAAACAATGTGTGTGTATGTACTCAGTCATATCTGACTCTTTGTGACCCCATGGACTGTAGCCTGCCAGGTTCCTCTGTCCATGGAGTTTTCCAGGCAAGAATACTGGAGGGGATTGCCATTTCCTATTCCAAGGGATCCTCTCGACCCAAGTATCAAACTTATGTCTCTGTGTCTCCTTCATTGGCAGGCAGATTCTTTACCACTACACCACCTGGGAAGCTCTTGGCTATACAGTACTGTACTGTAATAGGTTTCTAATACTTTCCACACAAATAATGCATAACAACAAACACAAAAAATAAAACATTTTAAATCTTACAGTACAGTACTTTGAAAAGTATGGCTGCACAGTACAACAGCTGGCATACAGGGGCTGGCATCAAGTGAACAAGAAAAAAGAGCTACTAACTGGAGGAGGGAGAGGAGGTGGGAGATGATAGAACTTAGGGATCATCCGCAATTGGAGGTGGAGGGCAAGCTGCAGTTTCACTCGCCCCTGACCTTGATGGCACAGATTCTGATTTCTTGCTGGATTCAATTCTATTTCCTATCTTGAAAAAACAGTCCAGTGATATCTGGATGGTAACTCTTTTTTTTTTTTTTTTCCTCATCATAGATGGCACAGTACCACTGGTTTACCTTCTGAACAGCTGCTGCAACCTTTGTGTCCTGCTCTACACTTGAGTCCGGTGCCTCAAAAAATAACACTGCCTCCTCAAATAAAGGAAATTCCCTTGCCATTTCCTATGTTATAAACCTCTTTTGTTCCTCAGTTACTTCTCTCTCTTCTCTTTCTTGGCATTTCTTAGCAGTACCAGCTACATCACTGCAACATTTACCCTTGCTTCCAGGCATCCTAGGCTTGAAATAAAGATACTGTACTTCATACAGTACTATAGAGTAAAGTACACAAAAGCATAACTACTGGTCGAGGCTGAAAACATGTAGCAGTGTACTCCAGACAGGTGAACTAATGTATGTGATGGACATGAGAATGAACGTTTGCATCTTTGAAAATTCACAAAAACTTAAAGGTTCATATATAAGGGACCTACTGTGTTGTTCAACTCACATCCTGCATGGGGTTTCCTTGCAAGCATGCCAAGGCCATGCTTCTCCCAGTTTCTCCTATCAAGGATAAAGAATAACAGAAATACTGTGTTGGCCTATTGTTATAGTACATGGAATTTTCTTTCTTTTTTTTTAATTTTTATTTTTTAGTTTGTTTTGCTTTACAATACTGTACTCATTTTGCCATACATTGACATAAATCTGCCATAAGTGTACCTGAGTTCCCAATCCGGACCCCCCCCTCCTCCTCCCTCCCCACACCATCCCTCCAGATCATCCCCACCCATACATGGAATTTTCTAATGAACACTTTTGAGTCAAGGGTACCAATGGATCTAGTTGAAACTTTCTTAGAACTGAGGTGTAGTGTGAGACTATTGCTATTTACTCTGCCTTTCTTACACTCTCCTTTCACAAGTATCAGATATGTATCTTGTCTGCTGAATCTCCCTACATACTCTTATTTCTCCCTTTAATCCATCACAGTCAGTTAATAATCTCTTGAATGTCTAATCTCATTTTAGCATTTGCTTCTTAGAGGACCCAGACTAACACCAGAACCTATATTTAGATTGCCCACTTCTTTCTCTTTCTTAATTAGCAGCGCTACATTAAGGTTTTATTCATTCCTACCAAATTCTCTATCCAGTATTTGAATTTCCTCCACACTGCCTCCACAATGTTTTTACCCACCCTTGAATTCACACTCAGGATTATTCGTTTTATGCCTAGTTACCTGCCTAGGAAAACATCACTGATTTCTTAATGGCATACCTTCAGTTGTGCACTTGTAAATGTTTATCAACAGACTCTCTGGGGAAAAAAAAAGCCCTAAGTTGTAGCAACTGTCTATTTCAATTGTGTGAAGAACCCCATCAAGGTCCATTTCAAAATGCCAACATACATTAATGAAAATGCATTGGGAAGAGATGTACTCAGCTATTGTAAGCCTATACATGCTGACTTCAACACAACACTGTACACTTCTATTCTCAACCCACCCATATTCTAGTCTCCATATCCTAGGTAAAAAAAGAAATCCTTTAAATAAATTTTTTTCTCTTCTGTCTATCCTAGGCAGCAACAATGCAGCAGTGATTTAGCTGTAAATCAAAAGTTTAAGAATATTAAAAAAAATTGTTTTCTGCTTCTGTCATGCTTCTGGATTTCATAAGTGAAATTTCAGCACAAGAAGGCTATCAGTATTATGTAGTATATGTTGTTTCTAATTGAGGTAATAAAAAAAAAAGTTTGGGGAGCACATTTTAAAGGTATCATACATGAAAATATTGGTAAATATGAGACTGCAATTCAGATAAAGCTTAGAATCTGTGATAACTCTGAAACGGCTAACCTTTGCTAAAAAGCCACTACATTAATTGTGCAGCTATTTTTTTTTAAATCACCTTCTCTCATGCTAAGAGATTTTCTTCCAAATATCATGGTGAGAAAGAAAAAAGGAATGTGAAGAAATATGGGAAAATGAATTAATGTGATAAGTAGAATGATGTTACAACTGATAGTTTCTCTCATGGAGAGAAAGGAATAGATTGTCATTTCAACTGGCATTAACTTCCCCCCAGAAACTCCTAGAGATACATATAAGAGCTTCCTTGATAAAAGCACATCAATCTTCCAATAATTCTCTGAAAACAGAATTTGAGCAGAGTTCCTGGCTATGGGTTTTTAACACTGAGAAACTTAAGGTCATGGAAATTGATTGCCTTATTCCCACCTTGCTCAATCGGATTCCAGCAGACTTCTCATTTATCTTGCCAGAATGAGGACTACTAAATATATTTTCCTTGTAAATCTTTAGACTCTTTCTAAACCAACATCCCTAAAATATATTTCTCATAAAGTGAGACTTTTTCCAGATTCCAGAATTTTAAAGATTGTTCCATTCTTTCAGTCAACCTAGGAATAAAAATATAGTGTTTTATTTGTCCCTTTCATCACCATATTTAATACATTGCCTACTTATATAGAATTTATACCCGCAATATTTATAAAATGATATCATTTTATAGCTTATTACTTTTATGGCAATAATCTTTATATTGGTGCTTACTCTTTTATAAGAGAAAAGTATAGAGACATACTTAAGAATAAAGTATTGGAGAAAGATTCTTGGGTAGAAAAAATGATGCTAATATTAGGACTTGCTGATTAAGAAATAGACAAAGGTATTTGAAGTCCAATAACAGAATGAGATTCAAGTGTTGGCTCTTCCACTTACTAGTTTTGTGAAATTTATGGATTTACCCTTTTAACCCTTAATATCTTCATCCCTGTATGTAGAATGATAAAAAATAATGCCTATTTTAGAGAGCAATTGGAAGAGTAAAAGGGAGAATGTATGTTCATTGCATAGTAATCTTCCTAGCACTTAGTGAAAACTTAATAAATATTAGCTATTAGTGCTGTACATGAATAGGTAGTTGTTGTACATGAAGAGTTCACGCACACCATTCTGAACTCAATTCAGTGGCTTCATATTAGTAGCTTGATATTTGACATGGTGTAATATTTAGCCATCGAAATTGGGACACAATACAAAACAGTTTGGTTTTTGTTTCTATTTTTCCTAGAGAGCCTACTCCTAACAATTTACTAGCATACCACTATTGTTTGGTTTATTAGTGTTGTTCTTTGCTATAGTTGTTCTAAATAGGTTAAAGGCAACACAATGGACAAGTAACTGAACAGGATGAGTTCTTAGTACAAATTGGTCAGGAAATGAAGTAATTTCTGAAGCAGTAAGCTAGAAATGGAAGTACTGACCTAAGTAGTTGAAGCCTTCCTTTGACTTGAATTATGTTCAGATGTGTAATTCTGGTAATTACCAAGAATCTATTCAGCTTTGGTAGCCTATGGGCTAGGTCCTTTTTAGTGGGTCACAAGCTAAAGATAATGTTCGTATTTTATATGCCAAATCATCCAGATTTTATACTCTGCATCAATATGCAGATGAGTCTTCAGTATATTATTTCTTAGTTGTTCCAATCTCGTCTCTGCTGTGCTACACAGTCTGTGAGAAGAAAACTTAGCTCTCCACTCTTGGGTCAAAGAGGCAGAGTGGTGGCATTGGCCATCCACTCTTGTGAGAGTGATCATCATGGGGACCCACAGGGAAGGTAAATTTTGTGGAGGAAAATTGGGCTTAGCCCTTCTTCTGATTCTTGAAATAAGAAGATTCTCTTTCAAATACCAACTTTTAACTTTGTGCTTTATTTTTTACTCAGTACATTTTTTCTTATATTATCAACAGCTTATTTCAGGCTGTTATTTAAATTTTCATCTTGCTGGTGTTGTTGCGATTACCTCGTAACTGTATTTACAGCTTCTAATATTTTTCTGTCCTAATTCTCTTTATAGTAACTTCTAAACGAGAACGAGATGGAGAAAGTGAAGTAAAGAGTAACCAACTTTTCTCATTAATTTGTGCTGTGAAATATTTTATACATACTCATCTATCTAGAATTCAAGATCCTTCCCAGTATGATTTTAGTCTGCCTTTTTAGATTTGCCTCACACTACTCTGTCCCATATACCATAAAGAGAAACTAAATTGAACTTTTTTTTTCATCTTTATTATTATTACTATTTTTATTTTACAATATTGTGGTATATGATTTGGACTTGTTAAAATAAGGAAATCAACTGAGTCCATTTAAAATATTTTATTGGCATTATTCAATGATTCATAAATCAAGAAGCATCAAATCTAGTAGATAGAAAGGAGTTCTGAGAAGCTATAAACAATGAAAGAATTTTTAGAAGTGGGTAGGAACAAGGACATTATACTGGAGGAAAAAAAAAAGAAAGTCAACTGATTGTCACAAGATTACTTTCCTTTAGGGAAGGGAAAGATTACCCAATTATTAATAGCACTGATTGGGTGAGTCTTGACTGACTGATTCAAGATTCCATTCCTGAAAGAACTGAAACTCTAATCAACTTTAGACTTGGTTTGCTAATGTGAAGCTTAGCATAAGCAAATCTGTTTTAGGCCTGTTGTCTTGTTGTTGAAAAGAAATAATAATAATAAACAGAAAATTCAATGAAACAGAATTGGGAGACCAGAAGGGGGAGTTCTCATGCCCTGGGTTTACAGCAGAGGCTAAGAGGAAGAAAAAATTTCTTCTTTACTGGCACGGACTCTCCAGTGAAAAGCCATGAACTCTGTTTACTGGAGCCCTACCAGCTTCATTTTCCCTCTATAAAATGGTCCTCCTTCACTTGTTTTGCAGGAACTTGCCCATGGCTCACCATGATTGTAGCCCCTGGATTCCAATTTTTCGCTGATCAGAAATGAGCCCATCTTTGCCAGAGAAATTTATGGCAATCTATTTGTTTCAGGTCAACATTGCTTTTTATAAAAAAGCATTCAGTTATTTGGCTGCCTTGGGTCTATGTTGGGGTACATGAGATATTTGTTGCTTCATGCAAGACCTTTCTTTGTAACACTAAGGCTTAATTGTCCCTTAGTAGGTAAGATCTTAGTTCCCCAGCAGGAATCGAGCTCATGTCCCCTGCTTTGGAAGCAGCTTCTTAACCACAGAACCACCAGGGATTTCCTCGGGTCAGCACTGTTAGCAGACTTTGGTGTTCTATACAGTTGCCAGAGGCTATTCCTCTACTAACATACCATTCACCACCTCTGCTTGTCACAAAATCCTAAAACGTGTACCACAGATTTCATGGATTGCACTCCCATTGCTTTTTACAATGAAAAAAAATTTATTTAATCTCTGAAGATCCTTAAAAATGTGTAGACATTTAGAAATTGTTACATTTGGTTTAGTATCATAGTTATTGGGGGGCTGATTACATTTAGACATAGGAGTATGAGACAAGATAGAAGGACTCCAAAACCAGGAAGTAGCACAACTGCCCTTTAAGAGTAGAAAAGTAATAAGAAAAAAGTGCAACTGACTCCAGACTGTAGAGTTGAATGGGTAGACTCAAAGTTCAGAGTATGTAGAATGCTCAGATCAGATTTAAGCAATGGCTGGTATTAGTATTTCTAAATGGGAGTAGTGTAGGTCAGTAGCCTGTGGAATTGAAGATACAAGACAAGACAACCTTAGAGAAGCCAATTATCATCAAAAAATAATCTGAGCACAACTCCTGCCATAAAAGGGGATAGAAGAACCAGGCTGAAAAAATGAATGAAAACAAAAAGATTACAACTTTTATGTTTGGGCAAGCATGGCATCAGGGAAAGAAGATCAGGTGAACTTTGATAAATGTGAGCACGCAAGAATAATTCCTGTTGATGTACCTGGCTCTGGTTCTTAGTAAAAACCTAACAGGGTTGCCTGAGTTCAGATTTGGAAAGACTGACTCAAGCCACACCAGAATACAAGGGAAAGAAGAGTGTGGAGTTAAAGCTGAAGCTTTAATCTAATCACTGGCTCTGTCAGAATTACCTCAAGAACAAGATGAGCCGGAACCCACTAATGCTGGTGCTGGAGGTAACTGGGCAGGAGATCTGTAGGCTGTGAGTGGCAGATTATATGAAGGTAGGACTGTGATACCTGATATTGATTTAGCCGTGATTTGAGCATGTGGAGAATAGCAACTTGCCATGTTAACACATCTATTGTTTAATAGATGTGTTAACATCTATCTATGTGTTAATATATTATTTAATATATCTGAGACTTTTTATATATAGAAGAAATATTCAGAAATATTTGATTGATCATAGTATCACATATAGCAGAACATCTTTTGTAGAACAAGCTCAAGATGTGAGTCTTGTGCTTTTTTCATCATCTATAAAATGATAATAGTTTTACATTATAGGGTTATTGTGAGATTAAATGAGATAATTTATATAAGAAAATAAAAATACCTAGTAATTAGCAAGCAATCCATACAAGTGAGAGATCATTTTGTTATTATTAGTATCATCATCATCCTTTACAAAAATTATTATACTTAAAAGTCCAGGGAATTCTGTGGAAGTCCAGTGGTCAGGACTTCGCACTTTCACTGCCAAGAGCTGAGGTTCAATCCCTGGTTGGGAAACTAAGATCTCACAAGCTGTGTGTTAAAAAAAAAAAAAAAAAAAGTACAATTACAGTAGAGGTGAAATATTCCTATTTTATTTTCTGTTCCACAGACTGAGAATAAGACTGCTATTAATCATAATAAACCTACACTTCAGTCAAAACTGTGCTTATCTGTTTGAGTTGCTTATAATAGGCAACCTATTACACACTATTCGAGCTTTTATGCTTGCTCTTTATAGATTCTCACATATAGTGTTAAAATTGCAAATCTACATTGAATGTGGCATTTTTTCAACTAAAGAAGAAAAAATATAACATTTAAAGGTCATATTGTTTATATCCATTATAAATATAGTAAAATAAAATGTCAATCTGAATATTTCATTAGGTAGTTGATTTTACTAGGCTGTCATTCTCAGAATTTAATCTACAAGAAAGTATCTGCATTTTTCTTGGATATTATATCTTATAACTTAAAATTACTGATTACAGTAAGTCAGTTTAATACAGAAAAATAGAAAGCATATCACTTTTGTTCCTGAAGGGTGGCAGCTGTTACCAAAAAGATGCATTAAAAACTAAACCTTCTTCTCTGTGGACTAGTATAAGTGGTCTTCAGAGCCTGGGGTTTATCCAAATATTTGGATGAGTTTTCACTTGTAAGAAAATTACTAAGCTTCAAAATTTATATCTAAAGAATATTCCCAGAGGCTCTAGTATATACAAATACCTTGAGTTGGACAAAATTATCAGCATATTGTCAAATATATATAAGTTGTTATATTGAAAATATTTAAATAAAATACCTTCTTATTACTAATATCACTCAATCTCAGAATTCAACAAAGATTTCATGATCAGTCTCAGCCACCGGTATTGATAGTACACTTGAGAAAATTCATTCCATTATAAAATGCTCAGAGGTTTTGTCTCAGGAGCAAACATTTCCAGTCCACTGGAATTGGTATGTTGCAAAGTCTTATCAAAGCTTGAGAGAATAATTATATCTCCTTGGATGTGAAAGTATTAATTACATTACTTATAATAATAGTAATAGAAAATAATGATGATGATGCTAGCTACAATTTTTTATGCTTATATATACTAAGACTTGTGTTTAGTGCTTTTGGGGTATTATCTCTTTTATTTGAATCCTTACAGTGCCTTATTTGTTCATACTATTATTAATTTGTTTAACAAATATTCATGGAGTGCCTATATACCTCACAATCTCAAGGGATGGGAATTTATCCTTCATAAAGCAAATGTTTTTGAGTGAGTTCAAGAGGTTAAATTTTATTGTTTACTTATCATTAGGCTCCTAAAGCTTTCATAGGTTAGATAAGTTATCCAAGGTTGCAAATGGTGTGTGGTTTCTAGTGTCCTCCTGTTTCAGATGTGCTAAAGGATCACCTTAGTTACAATTAGTATGGATAATTTTTTTTTCGTCTTTGGAGTATGTGGAAATGGTAAATTAAAAAGGTGTGCTCTGTATGTCAATATCCATACCATAATCGTTAGGCAGAGTCTTTCCAGTTTTCTCCTTTAAAGACACATTAGCTGTCTTTGACTCCAAGCGTGAGTGTGTGCATATAAGTTGCTTCAGTCACGTCCGATTCTTCGCAGCCCTGAGACCTGCAGCCACCAGATTCTTCTGCCCTTGGGATTCTCCAGCCAAGAAGACTGGAGTGGGTTGCCATGTCTTTCTCCAGGGGATCTTCTTTACCCAGGGATCAAATATTGATCTTACATCTCCTACATCTGGATTGATAGGCAGGTTCTTTACCACTAGCACCAACTGGGAAGCCCTTGACTCCAAGATTTATGTAGAAAGTACATTTGCAGGTCATTTTGATAATGGATTTAACTAAAGACACATTGGCTGTGTCTCTGAGGACATTCACATTTCAGCTTCTAAGACTTAATGTTCATGATCCAATGTTTCAATGTTCATGGTCACGTGAGACTTTTGGCTTGATCTTCTGATACCAAGGTTTCAGTATCTCTTCTTTGATGAAGATTTCATGACTTTTCATCTTTGGTTTGCAATCAACCAGATAATTTTTTACATAAAAATATTTTAATCCAATATTTCATTGTGCTTATGGTAGGGAAAGATACTGACTCATCACTATAGTTTGCCATTTTGGGGGGGGTATAAATTCTATTTTATGTTTTATTAAACATTACATGTATGAATACAAATGGGTGTTCTTTTGTAAAACAATATTTTTAAGTGCAAAGTGAACCTCATGGATTACAAGAGGTAAAAAGATAATCTGTTAGGTAACAAGTGCATCAAATAAACACTTAGATGCTTCTGTGTCAATGTCAATGTAGAAACTAATTATTTCTTTGGTTTACTCTTACTTATATTAAAAATATTAACCTATACTGGGATTTGAAATTTCAATATTTGTATACTATACATATTTATATATGAATTCATACATGTCTGTTAACTTCTTTTCATCCTAATTATCATGGATTTAAAGTAATGTTTTACCTTACTGAGAGTCCATCCAAAAATCATAGTATACTTCCACTTGATTGGGCTTTCCTGATATTTCAGACGGTAAAAGAACCTGTCAGAAATGCAGAAGACCCAGGTTTGATCCCTGGGTTGAAAATATTCCTGGTGAAGGGAAAGGCTACCCACTCCAGTATTCTTGCCTGGAGAATTCCATGTCCAGAGGAGCCTGTTGGGCTACAGTCCATGGGGTCACAAAAAGTTAGACATGACTGAGCAACTAACACTTCCACTTGATTAAGAATTTACTGTAGGGAGCTTGCCCTAGACTCTACATTTTTTACAGAAGTGTTCTATAAATTCCATGGATAAGTTATTTTATATTTTTTGAAGAAAGTACCAATACTAGCAAAGATTTACTGATAATAGAAACTCACTTGACACATCAGCTTAGAATTTCATTAGATCACTTTCTCATGTGAATAAAGATGAGGTCAGGTGTGTCGAAAGAATTATCTTCATAATTTAATGTATTTCTAAGCACACAACTTTCTGTTAAAAGAGGATTTCACAAATCTTCTAAATTATTTTTTCTCTTAAATTAACAACTGCTTTCTAAATAAGTATTGTGAAGAGAAATGGAAATGATATTCTTAACTAAAGGAAATAAAACCTGCCTTAAGGACAGACATATGAAGAACAGATTATAGCAAAATAATGAATACATAAAAATACAACTTCATTACAAAATCCCCAGAGTCATTTGAGAAAGAATACCACATGATGTGTATGAAAGATTATTTTCTCTAAGGCCTTAGACAAGATAAAAATAAAAGGTAGAATAGCTAAGATAAATAGTACATAAACCAATCCGTGGACGTGATAAATAAAGTACAGGACCTTTTATGTCACAGGGAAAATAAAACAAATAAAAAGAACAGGGATGATATGAGCAAAACTTATCCAAGTGCTTTTACTAGCTGAAATTTCTCTCTGCTGACTGGCCATCAATCTGCTTCCCAAATGGAGTGCCCCACTCTTCTCACAGTGGACAAATATGGTTTATGAGGAATCATTAGTCTTAAAAATGATACAGTATTTATTTAAGCTCTGAATGGAAGAAAAGGGACAGATGGCATCCCACCTCATTCCATCTTCAACTCTAAAATTGGATTCTAGAAAGCAAAACTGCTCCTACCAGCTATCACAATCCTACCTGTATTTTTGAAGAAAGCAGTTTGAAGTAGACCATTTTTTTCTTTGAAGTAATTTTAAGGTAGAAAGTTCTATACAGACTGAAATATGTAAGAATATAGGAAAAGTTATAAACCATAGATATTTCACACACATTTCAAGATGTCTTTAAACGGTATGAAATAATTCTAAGCTACTCAAAATTATATTTCTTCAAAAAAGTAAACCATAGTGTTTTAAATTAAAATAAACTTCTCATTGAAAGCATGACCAGACTCCATTTTTAAATCCTAGAGGCTGGTTATGTACTTATTGGACTATTAATTCAGTGGATCCACTTTATGAATAACTTTTTTTTAATAATAATTACATTAGATTATTTAAATTTTTACAGATGACTTTTAGAGACTGTGTAAAGACATAAAACTCATGTCTTAATCAAAAGTGTGATATTAAAAATTCTCCATTTTTTCCATGAGAATATTTTAATCACTAAACTGCTTTTACTAAGTTCTCATGGGATCTGCTTTTTTCTTTTTTTTAGTATTACCTTTAAAATAATAATTTTAAAGATTGCTCCAATTATAAAATGCAGTTCATTAAAATAGTAAGGCCAATATTAAAATTTTTATTTCCTAATATATGTCTTAAAATCATACTACACTTTAGGCATAAGCATTATGCAAATCTCGTACAAGGTGTTAATGAACAATGAATGTAATGACCAATATTATTTTTTTGACAATTTTTAAGAGTAAACATTTATGTGATCATGGGATGAATTGCCTTAAATCCATAGAGAAATTTATAGTCATGTCCTATATCACTTTTGTCCACCTATGATGTCATTTATTCATTTTAAAATATTTACTGAACAGATCTATGGGCTATGTTTGTTCTTAGCACTGGGGCTACAAAAGGGAGAAAGTTCATGGTCAAAACTAGGGAGACGAACCATCATGGTAGCTCTGAGTGGCTTGTTCTCCTGAAATAGTTAATTTCAGTCTTAAGGAGTCCACCGAGGTTCTGTAGAGAATGTGGCACCTGTGTGTGTGCTATGTTGTTTCAGTCGTGCCCAACTCTTTGCGACCCTATGCACTGTAGCCCGCTAGGCTCCTATGACCATGGGATTCTTCAGGCAAGAATACTGGAGTGAGTTACCATGCCCTCCTCCAGGGGAACTTCTGCTGAGACTAAAATAACTTATTATACAATATGTCTGTGAATGTGTGTGTGTGTGTGTGTGTGTGTGTGTGTGTGTGTTTTAATGCTCTAAATTATAATTCTAAAATGTAATGCTAGAAGGAAAGCTTCTTTAGGAAATAAAGCAACTGTGCAGTATATATGATGATTCTAATGGACTAAGATTGAACATTCAGTTCAGTTCAGTTCAGTTCGTCGCTCAGTCCTGTCAGACTTTTTGTGACCTCATGAATTATAGCACGCCAGGCCTCCCTGTCCATCACCAACTCCCAGAGTTCACTCAAACTCACGTCCANTCCACTGTTTCCCCATCTATTTGCCATGAAGTGATGGGACCAGATGCCATGATCTTCATTTTCTGAATGTTGAGCTTTAAGCCAACTTGTTCACTCTCCTCTTTCACTTTCATCAAGAGGCTTTTTAGTTCCTCTTCACTTTCTGCCATAAGGGTGGTGTCATCAGCATTATTTACATGGAGACTACTCTGACATTCTAAGTGCTGGTAATTAAGAATTGATAGTAAAATATATATATATATTTTCGAAAGCACTCCTATCCATTCCTCTCCATTATCACAACTACCAAAGCCTTTTTTTTTTCCACTATGCCAAAGCCTTTGACTGTGTGAATCACAATAAACTCTGGAAAATTCTTGAAGAGATGGTAATACCAGACCACCTGAGCTGCCTCTTGAGAAATCTGTATGCAGGTCAAGAAGCAACAGTTAGAACTGGATATGGAACAACATACTTGTTTCAAATTTGGAAAGGAGTCCGTCAAGGCTGTAAATTGTCACCCTGCTTATTTAACTTACATGCAGAGTACATCATGTGAAATATTGGACTGGATGAAGCACAAGCTGGAAACAAGATTTCTGGGAGAAACATCAATAACCTGAGATATGCAGATGACACCACTCTTGTGGCAGAAAGTGATGAACTAAAAAAACCTCTTGATGAAAGTGAAAGTGGAGAGTGAAAAATTTGGCTTAAAGCTCAACATTCAGAAAACTAAGATCATGGCATCTTCTCCCATCAATCCATGAAAAATAAACAGGGAAACAGTGAAAACAGTGACAGAGTTTATTTTGGGGGGCTTCAAAATCACTGCAGATGGTGACTGCAGCCATGAAATTAAAAGACACTTGTTCCTTGGAAGGAAAGGTATGACCAACCTAGACAGCATATTAAAAAGCATAGACATTACTTTGCCAACAAAAATCTGTCTAGTCAAAGCATTGGCTTTTCCAGTAGTCATATATGGATGTGAGAGTTGGACTATAAGGAAAGCTGAGCATCGAAGAATTGATGCTTTTGAACTGTGGTGTTGGAGAAGATTCTCGAGAGTTTCTGGGACTGCAAGGAGATCCAACCAGTCCATTCAAAAGGAAATCAGTCCTGAATAGTCACTGGAAGGACTGATGCTGAATCTGAAACTCCAACACTTCGGCCACCTGATGCAAAGAACTGTCTCATTGGAAAAGACCCTGATGCTTGAAAAGATTGAAGGCAGGGGGAGAAGGAGACAACAGAGGATAAGATGGTTGGATGGCATCAACGACTCAGTGAACATGAGTTTGAGTCAACTCTGGGAGTTGGTGATGGACAGGGAATCCTGGTGTGCTGCAGTCCATGGAGTCACAAAAAGTCTGACACAACTGAGAAACTGAACTGAACTGAGCTGAACTGATCACAACTGCTAAGTTTAGAAAATGTCTCTCTTTTTGTTTTGCTTGTGTTTTATTTATTTTTATTTTTAAGCTTCTGTAATTAATTTTAATATGAATTTGTTAGGAAACTAAGAGCATATACTTTTAGCTGTCATGTTATACTGTGAAAAGAAACATGACAATTTTTACCTTGAGCTAAGACATGTCTGTACTGTAAAGCAATATACTTCAGAATTTCAGAGATGGATTATGGACTGTGAAGGGAGAAGTCTAAACAAATCTAATGATGCTTCTTCTCTTAGTCATCTATTATTACTTATTTATAATTTTGTTCGTTAATGTATTAAAATAAACTTCACTGACTATTATGGTCAGTGTGTTATGTGTAGTGAATGGACAAACAGGCAAAACCTTGATATATACACCAGGATTTTCTAATTTGCGTAAATTGCAGTTTTGATCTGGTGTCAAATATGCCATGCAGTTTTCCTTTATTGTACCCCTTGTTTTTGTTTTGGCTTTGACCACATGATGAAGAACAAGACTTGGAAGCATGAAAAATCTTAGGGGATTCCTCTTGAGGCTTTCCTTGTAACCAGAATGTGTTGGAATTATACCTGTTGTGTGACATAAAACAGACATATTATAATATCAAGGCCTCACAAGAATTGCTCTCAAAATGTTTCAATTTGGTAGGTTGGTGTCAAAAATCAGATTTTAAAAACTAATTCAAATTAGAAATGATAAATATATGCCTGGGAGGCATGCCAGTTAAAATAAATAAATGTTAATTTGCAATTCTTCCTTGTTGACAAGGAAGGTCATACATCTTTTTTACATACTAATAGCCTGCATTACCTCCCACCCCCCCACCTCCACCCAGGAAAAACTGTGTTCAGAACATATGGCCAGTGAATTACAGTGTTATAAACATTACAGATCTATCAATGTTTTAAAACCATTACCATAAATTTTTTTATTTGTTTTAGAATATAAATTTCTCTGAACTTAGAATAATTCTATAGATTTTAAGCTGAATAAGAACTTATTGTTTAATTGCCTAATCCCCTAATTTTTCACTGGAGGCAACTGAAGAATTAAAGTTTGACTTGTGCTGGGTCACAGAGCTAATTAATGGCCCAGAGCAGGAGGTGTTGCCAGGATACTTGACTTCTAATCAAGTATTCCAATAAAGAGCAACCTGTATCATATAATAGAAAGTTCATCCCACATATATTTGGCCAATTATGACAAAGGAGCCGGGAATATATAATCAGGAAAGGACAGTCTCTTCACTAAACAATGTTAGGAAAATTAGACAGTCACATGCAAAAAAATCAAACTGGACCACTATCTAACATCATATACAAAAGATAATTCATAATGAATTAAACATTTTAATGCAACCCTGAAGCTATAAATCTCCTAGAAGAAAATATAGACAATAATCTCCTTGATATTAATGTTGGTGATAACTTTTTGGATTTGACACCAAGTGTAAAGGCAACAAAAGCAAAAATAAACAGTATAACTACATGAAACTAAAAAACTTTTGCATAGTAAAGGAAAAAATCAACAAAATGAAAAGGCAAAAGATGGAATGGGAGAAACAAATATTTGCAAATCATATATTTTATGTGTTTTACATCTAAAATATATAAAGAGTGTATATAACTCAATATTAAAACAAAACAATTTGATTTTTTAAATGGGCAGAAAATCTGAATAGACATTCTTCCCCCAAAAGATATGCAAATGGACAATAGGTACATGAAAATGCACTCAATACTGTTAATTGTAAAATGAAATACAAATAAAAACCAGAGTGAGATATCACCTCACACCTGCTAGAATGGGTATTATCAAAAAGACAAAAAATAATAAGTTTTGGTGAGAATGTGGAGAAAAGGAAAACTTGTGCACTGTTGGTGGGAATGTAAATTAGTGTAGGCATTATGGAAACAGAAAAGAAGTTCCTCAAAAAATTAAAAATAAAACTACCATATGATCCAACCATTTTGCTTCTAACTTGAAGATATATGCACCCTAGGTCCACTGCAGCATTATTTACAGTAGCCAGACAACAACAACCTAAGTGTGCAGAATGGATAACAAGCTATCTATCTGTTTGTCTTTGTATTTATCTATCAGTATAGATTTATTGTAGACCCCTGGGTTGGGAAGATCCTTTGGAGAAGGGAAAGGCTACCCACTCCAGTATTCTGGCTTAGAGAATTTCATGGAATGTATGGCCCAAGGGGGTCACAAAGAGTCGGATACGATTGACTTTTTCTTTTTATAGATTTATTGTGGGATGTTATTCAGCCATAAAAATGAATGTAATCTTGACATTTCTGAAAAGATGGGTGGACCTTGAAGGCATTCTTTTCAGTGAAATAAGGTAGACAGAGAAAGACAAATGACATATGATCTCATATGTGAAATCTAAAAAAAAAAATGAACAAACACATAAATACAGAGAACAAGGCAGTAGCTACCAGAGGCACAGATGGGAGGTGGGCAGGATAGGTGACGGGAATCAAAGGCATAAACCTCCAGTCTTCCAGTGATTAAAAAAAAAAAAAAAAAAAACCTGGGAGGTAACGTAGAGCGTGGAGACTATACGCATACCAATGTACAGCTAAAAATACTGTGTTACAAATTTGAAAGTTGCTGAAAGATTAAATCTTAAAGTTTCTCATTATAAGACAAAAAAAGTTTTGCAGCTATATATGGTAACAGACGTCAACTAAACTTACTGTATGATGATATTGCAATATATACAAATCTTTTTGTCATACACCTGAAAGTAAAATATTCTGTTTTAATGATATATGTTGTGAAGAAGCTTTTTAGTTTGATGTAGTTACACTGTTTATTTTGCTTTTGTTGCCTTTGCTTTCGATTTCAAATGGAGTTATTTTTCAGTCTTCAAAAATTTACTGTTGACATCAGAAATCAAGTATAGATTAAAAGATTTCCTTTTTCAAACAGTGCATCACATTACAAACAAACAATATATTCTGCTGGAAGCCTATTAAATGAATCTCTTTCCATATGATGCTACATTGGTTTCTGTGAATTCAGCTCAAGTCTTAAGTAGTTATGTAGCTCAGTCTGCAAAAGCAGGAGACATGTCCTTATTCTGTAAGATTCAAAATATCTTATGAGTGAGCTATTTATGATTTATTAGTGCAGTTAGGGTCTCCAGTCCTTAACATGCAATACCACTTTCTTCATCAAGGGATAGTAAATACAGGATCCAAGTTTTGCCCCTGACTCCTCCTTCTCTACTTTCTCCCTGACCCAAGCCCTTGACAACATCGCTAGTCAGCGTTTGCCTCTTTTTGACTTAGTCTGGATACAGCCTCACACTCCTTGGCCACCTAGTGCTTCAGGAAATTCCTAAAAATGAAATGAAATTGGCAAATGAAGTGAAACTTGCTTAGCCTCCTGGTCCTAGTCCCTTTTGCTTACTCTCTGGTAGTTACCTTATTTTTCCCCACCGCATCTCTGTTTATCTAGAAACCACAAAAACAGATTAATAGCTTGCACTTAGAATTTACAGACATAAATTAATATTTTTTGACATGAGGATATCATAGAAGTCCACTGAAATAAAGTATGGCTATACAATCTTGAATTTCTTGGTCCTTTTTGCTATTTTCATTATGTCTTCATTTATCTTGTGATCAGTAATCTGGCAACCAATTAATCTCCTTCTATAAAACAAAACAATGTCAGGTATAATGAGACACAATCCATGGGATTATTGTTGCAGAAGCCCAAAGTCTCTTAAGACCTGAGTGTGAACTGGATTATGGTACACAGTACAGGTTGTTGTTGTTTTGGTTTAGTAGCTAAGTTGTATCCAACTCTTTGCAATACTATGGACTGTAGCCCACCAGGCTCCTCTGTCCACAAGATTTCCCAAGCAAGAATACTGAAATGGGTTTCAATTCCCTTCTTTACAGGGGATCTTTCTTACCCAGGGATCAAACCCAGGTCTCCTGCATTGCAGGCAGATTTTTTACCATCTGAGCCACCAGGGAAGCCCATTTTCAAAAGTAAGCCCAACTTTGTTGGAGCCCAGATCTGGAATCCACGGGTGAGGAGCAGATAGGGTTGGAGGAGTGTCCTCAGGTGGAAGCAGTATTACAAAGGTTATATAAGGAGCTTTCTAATCAGAAGACATCAAGCATGATGTTTGGTATGAAGAGACTGCCTGCCCCTGGATATTCTCTTCTAGAGGCCTATTTACCTATCAACAGAGGCAATTTCAGTTATCTCGGGATTCTGCAACAACTCTCCCAAATGGTAGGCAGGCAGGAATCATGGTCTACTTGTCTGCAGATGTCCATAATCGCTTCCTTGCCAACACTTGATAAGAAATAAGAGGCAGCCCTTGTTATTTCTACATGGTCCTCTGACATTTAGACGTCTGTTGAAAGGGAGCTGGTTATTGGAACTTGACTTTCCTCCTCTCAGTTGCAATCTTATATAGAATTAACCTCAATTTTGAATTCATTAATGAGCGTGATGATGCAGTCAGTCAAAACATTTCCCTGGAAAGCTGTCAGTGTTAACCATCAGTAATAAAACCATTGTCACCTTGGCATTCCTTATCAAGTGTGAGGCTCACAATCACCTCCTCTCTGCTTGTTCAAATGATATCCTTGGGTTATTTAGCATTTTATTGAGAAAATGCTAGCAGTCATTCATATTTTTCAATCCTCTCTTGACTAACTGACATCATCAGAAGCATTATGTTCTTCCTAAGAGTTGTGGATTTTGATTCAGCCAAAGTGCTTCTTCTGCCCTTTAAGAGTCAATGTGGATAGGGTTAGTGAAATACCTTTTATTACTCTGTAATGTAAGGGGCTCCACCTTGAAATGCACTATCTTTCAGACAAGTCCATATGTTTTTTGTTTGTTTCCTTGTAAAAGATATAAATGGAGATACCAACAATATCAGTGGTGGCCCCAGAATTGGTTTGAGAAGAGAATGGGTACCACCATTCTGTGTGGAGAGGGCTGGTACAGAATGTATTCCTGAGCATCTTACAGGTTGAGGGCATCTCTTACATCAGAACTTGATTCAGTTCACTAGCACATCTAGTGCCTTGTTTTCATAGCAAACTGACATCAGGGAATGAATAGAACAGATTTGGCAGATGCTGCAGTCAATGGAAGAGCTGCAGACTGGCTTGTAGTGAAGAGAACAGCATTTTAGAGCTAGGAAGGTGATGTACATCATTAGGGCACAAGAACCAAATTTTAATAATTTGAGATATTTTGTGTTTTCCAAGATAATCCCTCCTACTTGCAATTTAAAAGTCTTAGCAATGGAATACAGCCTCTCATTCTTCTTTCTATACTCCTCTGCTCTCTCTCCATTTTCTCATTCTAGTCTTAACACAGATGCTAGACCACATAACAAGAAGTTTAGACAGCTAGATACTAGATTAGATGGGGCGGGGGGAGGAGAAGTTTTGCTAAACCCCAGAATTGACTCTTCAGTGTAGTTTACAATTTTGGCAAATACTACATCTTACCTTAAAGTGGATATTTATATTCTTCAGGAAGATAAATGATAAGAGAAAGTTATTACTTTAGAGTACATTGTCCTCATGCACCCCACCAAGCACCCCTGTGCTCATGAGCAAAAGTGGTTTTCTACAGCGTGTGTATATGCATTCTCAGTTGCTCAATCCTGTCCAAACTCTTCAGGACTCCCTGAACTGTAGCCTCTAGGCTTCTCTGTCTATGGGATTTCCCAGACAAGAATACTGGAGTGGATTGCCATTTCCTCCTGCATGGGTCTTTCCCAACCCAGGGATGAAACCCATGTCTCCTGCACTGGCAGGCAGATTCTTTATCACTGAGTACCTGGCAGTCCAGCTCTATCTCAGCTGCCTCTTCTGTTTATGGGTCCAAGCCCTTCCTTTCTCAAAATACAGAACATGGTGCAAAAGCTCAGACCAGGGAGATGTGTGGCAATTCTTCGGACAAGACAGTGTACAAGAATACCTTTTACCAAAGGACTAGGATGATTCCTGGCCAAAACTGTGCAGTTAGGCCAAAGGTTTATATTTTTCTGGTCCTGATCTTCTCAGATGTGGCATTGGCAGCTCCTCATGAGTTTCACTAGCTTCCTAAGACTCAAGACTCTCTGTCTTTCTTGAGCCACTCCTAAGTTTGAATCTAGACTTTGCTACAGGTTCTGCTAATCATTGCTTCATGGCTGAGGATTCCCCACCAAAAAGAAACGACTGCTCCTCAGATCAATGTGACAGATTAATCACTTTTTTCGTTCCTAACATCAACCCTCCTTCTTACACCCCACTGAATTGATTAGGATCTAAACCTTATGTGAGAAGGGATAGGTATTTACAATACGACTCCATTCTATGCCAGCAGCTTGTCTTTCATCACAGACAATAATTCTTCAGGAAAAGAATAATCACTTCTTTTTTCATATTTTTAATATGAAAGCTAATATTATCTCCCAGGCAATTTGAGAGTTTATGTAAAATGTATTTAAAATTAGAAAACAAAACTGAAGAGGGAAATAACTTCATTCTTATTACTGTCATCAAAATAATAACATTTTTAGTTATGTAGTTTAATGACCCTAGATTTTTGTAAGCTACTTTGGTTGAGCTGCCTGTGAAAATATGGAATGCATTTGGCAATGTTTATTTCATATTTCTGGTAATATTTTGTGACCATCTGCCAGACTTCAAGCTTCTACAAGCAAAAGTATTTTGTGTTTCTCAAGCTCAACAAAGTATCTTTGCTTTAGGGAGAGTCTAATCCTCCTTGTGGAAACTGGCTATACAAATTGTCTTATTTTGATGATGTATCCTTTCTGAATGATTTTGTTTGTTTCACTGTGCCAATTTCATGCAGTCTAAGTTTAACCAATGGGTGAGTTCTTTGGTTTTATTTTTGAAATATTATATTACTAAACACTTTTATTAAATCACATACTGCCAAAGAATACCAAATGGATATTAATTTCTGTTTTCTAACTTGTCACTTTCACAGTTGACCAATAAAAATATTATTTTTATTAATATAAATAAAAATACTAATTTAGGGAAAATGTCATGGACTGAATACTTTGTAAGGATTTTACAAAATTATTGACATGTCTTTTAGGAGTGAGGAGCAGAAAGAAGCATATATAGGGCCAGAGAAAGAGACTTGGTAATGTTTGGCGGTGTTTGATCACTGTGATTTGAACCAATGTGTGACAGAAGACGTACATTGGCTTCAAAAAATTTTTATGGTTAACTATAAGAGTCTTTCGGATAATATAAGCTTGAAGAAAAAATGATTATAAATTCACTTAAAAACGAATTGCCAGTCTAGGTTCGATGCAGGATACAGGATGCTTGGGGCTGGTGCACTGGGATGACCCAGAGAGATGGTATGGGGAAGGAGGTGGGAGGGGGCTTCAGGACTGGGAACTCATATACACCAGTAGCAGATTCATGTTGATGTATGGCAAAACCAATACAGTATTGCAAAGTAAAATAAAGTAAAATTAAAAAAAAGAGAGATATCCATTTTAAAACTCTACAACCAAATACATCCCAAAGCTTATGAAGTTTGAAAGAAAATAAAATATTTAAAGTACTGCAAGGAGGACTTCCCTGGTGGTTTACTGGCTTAGACTTCATGTTCCAAATGCAGGGGTCCTGGCTTCAGTCCCTGATGGGGGAACAAGATCATACATGCTGTAACTAAAGATTTCCTTTATCTCAATTAAACAGTTCCCACACATGACAATGAGATCCCAAGTGCCACAGTTAAGATCAGTCAGTTCAGTCGCTTAGTCATGTCTGACTCTTTGTGACCCCATGGACTACAGCACACCAGGCCTCCCTGTCCATCACCAACTCCTGGAGCTTTTTCAAATTCATGTCCATCAAGTCAATGATACCATCCACCCATCTCATCCTCTTTCATTCCCTTCTCCTCCTGCCTTCAATCTTTCTCAGCATCAGGGTCTTTTCCAATGAGTCTGTTATTTGCATCACGTGGCCAAAATATTGGAGTTTCAGCCTTAGCATCAGTCGTCCTAATGAATATTCAGGACTGATTTCCTTTAGGATGGACTGGTTGGATCTCCTTGCAGTCCAGGGGACCCTGAAGAGTCTTCTCCAACATCACAGTTCAAAAGCATCAATTTTTTGGCACTCAGCTTTGCTTATAGTCTAACTGCTACATGTATACATGACTACTGGAAAAACCATAGCTTTCACCTTTGTTGACAAAATAATGTCTCTGCTTTTTGATATGCTATCTATGTTGCTCATAGCTTTCCTTCCAATGAGCAAGCACATCTCTGAATTTCAGGGCTGAAATCACCATCTGCAGTGATTTTGGAGCCCAAGAAATGAAATTCTGTCACTGTTTCCATTGTTTCTCCATCTATTTGCTATAAAATGATGGGATTGGTTGCCATGAACCTAGTTTTCTGAATGCTGAGCTTCAAGCCAACTTGTTCACTCTCCTCTTTCACTTTCATCAAAAGGCTCTTTAAATCTTCTTCACTTTCTTCCATAAGGGTGGTGTCATCTGCATATCTAGGGTTACTGATACTTCTCCCAGAAATCTTGTTTCCAGCTTGTACTTCATCCAGCCCAGCATTTCATATGATTTACTCTGCATATAAGTTACATAAGAAGAGTGACAATATACAGGGCTGACATGCTCCTTTCCTGATTTGGAACCAGTCTTTTGTTCCATGTCCAGTTCTAAATGTTGCTTCTTGACCTGAATATAGATTTCTCAGGAGGCAGGTAAGGTGTTCTGATATTTCCTTCTCTTTAAGAATTTCCAGTTTTTTTGTGATCTACACAGTCAAAGACTTTGGCATAATCAATAAAGCAGAAGTAGATGTTTTTCAGGAGCTCCCTTTCTTTTTCAACGATCCATTCAATTATGTTGAAATTGGCAATTGGATCTCTGGTTCCTCTGCCTTTTCTAAATTCAACTTGAATATCTGGAAGTTTATGTACTGTTGAAGCCTGGCTTGGAGAATTTTGAGCATTACTTTGCTAACGTATGAGATGAGTGCAATTGTGTGGTAGTTTGAGCATTCTTTGGCATTGCCTTTCTTTGGGATTGGAATGAAAACTGACCTTTTCCAGTCCTGTGGCCACTCCTGAGTTTTCCAAATTTGCTGGCATATTGAGTGAAGCACCATCACAGCATCATCCTTTAGGATTTGAAAGACCTCAACTGGAATTCCATCACCTCCACTAGATTTCTTCATAGTGATGCTTCCTAAGGCCCACTTGATTTTGCATTCCTGGATATCTGGTTCTAGGTGAGTGACCATACCATCATGGTTATCTGGGTCATGAAGATCTTTTCTGTATAGTTCTTCTGTGTATTCTTGCCATCACTTCTTAATATCTTCTGCTTCTGTTAGGTCCATACCATTAATGTCTTTTATTGTGCCCATCTTTGCATGAAATGTTCCCTTTCTATCTCTAATTTTCTTGAGGAGATCAGGTACTCTAGTCTTTCTCATTCTATTGTTTTCCTCTATTTCTTTGCATAGGTCACTGAGGAAGGCTTTCTTATCTCTTCTTGCTATTCTTTGCAACTCTGCATTAAAATGGGTATATATCTTTCCTTTTCTCCTTTTCCTTTTGCTTCTATATAGATTTCACATAACCAAATAAATATATATGCTGCTGCTAAGTTGCTTCAGTCATGTCCGATTCTGTGCAGCCTCATAGATGGCAGCCCACTAGGCTCGCCTGTCCCTGGGATTCTCCAGGCAAGAATACTGGAGTGGGTTGCCATTTCATTCTCCAATGCATGAAAGTGAAAAGTGTAAGTGAAGTTACTTGATCATGTCCGACTCTTAGCAACTCCATGGACTGAAGCCTACCAGGCTCCTCCATCCATGGGATTTTCCAGGCAAGATTACTGGAGTAGGTTGCTTCATATATATATATACACATATATATATATATATTTAGTTCTGTAAGGAAATATGAGTGATAATTCAACCTTATGATAGTACTGGACGATCAAGTTATGACNGTAAGTGAAGTTACTTGATCATGTCCGACTCTTAGCAACTCCATGGACTGAAGCCTACCAGGCTCCTCCATCCATGGGATTTTCCAGGCAAGATTACTGGAGTAGGTTGCTTCATATATATATATACACATATATATATATATATTTAGTTCTGTAAGGAAATATGAGTGATAATTCAACCTTATGATAGTACTGGACGATCAAGTTATGACAACAAAAGTTAAAATCATAAGGGAAAGCATTTGACAGTAAGAATTTTTTAAGCTTTCTTTTGGCAAAAATGGCTTAAAATTACCTTAAAAAGCTGTTTGATATATAGAGATAAAGATACATAGATATAGTGACAAAGGGTTAATATATTCCAACATGAGGCACTTCCTCTGCTAGGTCTTTATGTCTTTTCCTACTCCATGAAATATTCTTCATTTCTTCTTCACCTGGCTGATTCCCATTCACTCTTTTTTTTTTAATGTAAATTTATTTATTTTAATTGGAGGTTAATTGCCATTTACTCTGCAATCTCAAAATAAGCCTCCCTTTTTTATATGGTCTTTTCTGATACCTGATTCTCTGATGTCTCTCACAATATTTTCTGTGCCAGGAAATGTTTACCAACCCTGCTGTGTTTTTAGTGTCTCTCTTCTTTTTTAGGCTTGAAGCACCAAAGAGAAGGGAACATGTTTTATCTTCACAGTGACATTGGCAGCTCCTAAAACATATATCATGCAAAGATGGGCTCAATAAAAGACAAAAATGATATGGACTTAACAAAAGCAGAAGATATTAAGAAGAGGTGGCAAGAATACACAGAGGAACTGTACAAAAAAGATCNAAAAAGGAATAAAATGAGAGCTTAGAAGTTACCAAAGACAAGAATATGCCACAGACCAAGAGTACCATAGAATCAAGCTTACTTATTTGATTAAAAAAAAAAAAAAAAAAAGAAAGAAACAGATATATTATAAAGTCTTCCTCCAGTGTCAAAACAACCAGATTGTTTTTTGTCTGATACTTTTTTTGGCTATTTTATTTTATTTTTTTAAATTTTTATACTTTTTATTTTTTTAACTTTTTTATTTATTTATTTTCATCTTTCATTTTTATTTTTTTTAACTTTTCAATATTGTATTGGTTTTGCCATACATTGACATGAATCCACCACAGGTGTATTGATTCTTTTTTATTTTGTCAGTTGATATATTTGAACTGGATTGTGCTAGATAGTATAAGACTATGGCTTAATTTTATTTTCTTTCTAAATAACTAAATCTCTCAGTCTTCTACTGAATAATTCTTACTTTTCCCACTGCTCTGTAATATCTCTGTTGCTGCTGCTGCTAAGTTGCTTCAGTCATGTCCAACTCTGTGGGACCCCATAGATGGCAGCCCACCAGGCTCCTCTGTCCCTGGGATTCTCCAGGCAAGAATACTGGAGTGGGTTGCCATTTCCTTCTCCAAATATCTCTGTTAATATATATTAAATTATACTACATAGTCTACAAACTTGAGGCTGTTTCACCTTTTATTATTTTCTTATTTTTGTACTAAGCTTAAATATCATAATTTTATCTAATTTTAGAAGTCTTCCTCAGAGATTCTCAATGCATGTAACTGACAGAACTGGATAAACTTTCCTACCAGAGAAGTGGGCAAGTCTCTTTATGGTGATTCCAAATCATAGTGGAACTTGGCTGATTTTTCTAAACTTTAATTTCTCTTCTCCAATAATTTTGTTTTGTGTTACGGTGTATTTTTGGTTTGTTAAAGGCAGATAAGTTATTATGCCTCAATGATGACAATAATTTTTTTATGGTCTTATTATTTGCTAATCACTGTAAATAGACTAAAAGTTTATTGAGATCTTTCATCTTTTGGATGAGAGATGGTAGAGAATCTGTTTTGTTTCTCTAATTTGTTTGACTGCCTATTTGTCTACTTGAGTTTAAATCAATTAAGAATTTTATAACCACTGGTGGGGGAAAAATGTTCTTTAGTATCTAGACTGGTGAATTTTTGTGCTTCTATATTTATTCTTGGTTAAAATTGGAGAATAGTAACTATAAGCATCCTCTCTGTCTGTATGTCTGTTATCTATAATTCAGAATGCCCTTTATCACTTATTGTGATTCTATGATATTTTCCTATTTCTTGAGATTATTAATGATTTACATGAAAAAGACTCAGTTTGTGGAGGTGTGGATGCAGGCACAGGGGCTTTCCTCAAACCTAGGTATCTGATCCAAAGCTGTGGACAACACTTAGACTCTAGTATAATCTCTCCAGGCAGAAATTACTGGGCATGGTAAGGTTAACTGTATCTTATAACATTTGTATGCATAATGGTTGTATTTATGTGTAATGGTTGCATTCTCTCTGCTTTACTGTAACAACAACATCTCAAATTTGGATAGAAATTTCTCACATGAATTACATGCATTCCATAGCCAATTTCTAACAATCACATGAAAGTTATATACCTAAGAAAGATGCACAGAGATATTCACGTAACATATCTGAGGATAATAGTTAATAGTTACAATTTATTATTGCTCTTATTAGCCCAAGAGAAAAAGGACAAAATCTTGAGAAACTTAGAAGGTGTTTGGAAAGTCAAAATTTGACCAATAGTCACCCAAAATACCCAAAGTAAACACACACACACACAGCCACACACTTGGAGCCCTGCACACCCAGAAGCATGTACACAAGTGTCTGTGCTGTATTTTACAGAAAGCCTGGAGCTTAGAAAGCTCATTTACATGGTTCAAATAGAAATAAGTGAAAATGTAAACATCCCTTTAGAAGCTATAAATAATAAGCAATTTTTTTTAACTACTCTCATATAATTAAAAGGATCTCTTTCTAGCTCAGACCTCCAACACCAGCTCTGAGACTCTCTGGTCCTAACTTATACAAAAGATAAACTACTCTGCTCTCCTTTTAAGATTTCTTATTTTTCATCCTCTAGTTGCAAAAAGACTATACAGCTTTGTAAAGACAGTGTTCCTCTAGTCACAAACATGTTCCATCATTCAAGAGAAAAGTCAGTTATGGTTTAAGTACCAAATCTCTCTCTTGGCTGTATCAATGCAGTTTGATATTTATACTTCAGTTTCTCCTTTTCCCCAGTATTCATTTGCTGATTTTTTTTTTTTTTAGTTATTGTTTTTAAAAGTTCACTTTGTTTCACAAAATTTCAGAGGAGAGCGAAAATGTTGGCTTAAGGCTCAACATTCAGAAAACGAAGATCATGGCATCCAATCCCATCACTTCATGGCAAATAGATGGGGAAACAGTGGAAACAGTGCAGACTTTGTTTTCTTGGGCTCCAAAATCACTGCAGATGGTGACTGCAACCGTGAAATTCAAAGATGCTTGCTTCTTGGAAGGAAAGTTATGACCAACCTGGACAGCATATTAAAAAGCAGAGACAACACTTTGCCAACAAATGTCCATCTAGTCAAAGCTGTGGTTTTTCCAGCGGTCATGTATGGATGTGAGAGTTGGACTACAAACAAAGCTGAGCACCAAATAATTGATGCTTTTGAACTGTGGTGTTGAGAGTCCCTTGGACTGCAAGAGGATCCAACCAGTTTATCCTAAAGAAAATCAGTCCTGAATATTCATTGGAAGGACTGAGGCTGAAGCTGAAACTCCAATACTTTGGCCACCTGAGGCAAAGAACAGACTCACTGGGAAAGACCCTAATGCTGAGAAAGATTGAAGGCAGGAGGAGAAGAGGTCAACAGAGCGTGAGATGGTTGGATGGCATCACCAATTCGATGGACATGAGTTTGAGCAAGCTCCAGGAGTTGGTGATAGACAGGGAAGCTTGGTGTGCTACAGTCTATGGGGTCACAAAGAGTAGGAAACGACTGAGCAAATGAACTGAACTGACGTTTCAGAAGTGTTTCATTTAACTGGCATACAGTTGTATCTACTTATGTTAATTAATTTGAGCCATATCCCATTATATTTCTAATTTTTCTTTTCTTTCTTTTGTCTCCTCAATTACCCCTCTATTTTTACTTTTATTTGCTTAGAATATTTCAGAAACATTTTGTATAATCAGCATTTAGTTGGATGTAGTTATGTAAACTAATTTGAGTTCTATACTAATTTATCAAGGTTATGGTCATCTTGTACCCATTGTGCCTCATTCTTGGATTTTGAGGATAGCAATTTTCTTCGTAATCCAAAACTTTATAAGTTTTCTCTTTGATCATAAGCAAAATTTATAAAGCAGTTTGATCTCCAGTGGTTTCAGCCTGCAGTACTTGAAGCAAGGCTTCGGTCCCTTGCCAGAGACTGAAGTGGGGTTGCAGCAGTGAGAAGACAGAATCCTAAGCACTAAACCAATGGTCAGTAACAAGACCCTGGTTCTTCATCTTTGCAGAAATTCCACAAAGATGGAAAGTAGTAAACAAGTAAAGTATTTATTAGGAAGGGGAAAAAAGTACAGTACATGTAGACAGACACATGGGCAGACTCAGAATTGCTGAGTTATGCCCACGTGGTAATCACGTGGTATGTCCCACGTGGTAATGGGACATTTCTTCTGGATTTCCTTTGGCCAATCATTATAATTTGCCTGGATGTAAGTCCATATTTGGTATATCTCAGGATACTCCTGTGTGTGTGTGTGCATGTATGCATGTATTTCTTAGCCAGGCCCATGTAGAGGATCACTTAGCATCAGAACTCTTTTGAAATCCAAGGAGCCTTTCTTCACATATGTAGTAGGAGAAGTCTCCTGACTTTGAGAATGAAAAATATGTGGTCTCTTATCTTCTATCTGGGCAGGGCCCAGTGTCCTCTCTCAATTGTCCTGCTACTGATATTTTGGAGGTTAAGTCCATAGGGAATGAATCTCCAGTTGTTTCATTCTGGGGGATTCATCTACCTCCTGCCTTAGCTTCAAATTCCAAGATGTGTCACTGCTACAGTCCTTCCACCTTTCACTTGAAAACAGTTTTCTTTACATTCAGATGCAGTATACCCCCAACTCTTCTATTTTTGACCTTTTTAATGAAAAGGAAATGAACCTAGTGAGAGAGAAGATAAGGCATCCTGAAATGGTAACTTAATCTTGCAGCTTTCCATAGTCCCTCTGCTGGAAGAAGGATATAATAATATCAGCAGCTTCATAAGCTTTCTGGTTAGAATAAATGAGATAATATATATATAATGTTCGACATAGTGCCTGTCACATAATGAAAGGAAATGTATGTAAGTAATTACTTTTATTATTATTATTTTTTTATTGCAAATGAGGTTTGGCTGTGTGTTTTTAATTTTTTTTGATTTTTAATGGGAAGATAGTTCTTTTGCAATGTTGTGTTTGTTTCTGCCATAAAACAACATTAATCAGCCTTAAGAGTGTGTGTGTATGTATATGTGTGTGTGTGTGTGTGTGTGTGTGTGTGTGTGTATCACTTGCCTCTTGAGCCTCCCTCCACCATCCCCCATCTCACCCCACCCCTCTAGGTCATCACAGAGCACTGAACTGTGCTCCTTACGTTATACAGCAGCTTCCAACTAGATATCTATTTTACATATGGCTTGTGGCTCATCTGGTAAAGAATCTGCCTGCAATGTGGGAGTCCTAGGTTCGCTCCCTGGGTTGGGAAGATCCCCTGGAGAAGGGAATGGCTACTCACTCCAGTGTTCTGGCCTGGAGAATACATGGGCTGTGTAATGGGGTCACAAAGAGTGGGACACCACTGAGCGACTTTCACTTTCAGTGTTTACATATACCAGTGTTATTCTCTCAATTTGCCCCATCCACTCCTTCCTCAACTGTGTCCACAAATTCATTCTCCATGTCTGCATCTCTATTCCTGCCCTGAAATACCATTTTTCTAGATTCCATGTATATTTATATTACTCAGCCATAGAAAGGAACAAATTTGTGTCAGTTGAACTCAGATGGATGAACCTAGATTCTGTTATACAGAGTGAAGTGAATCAGAAAGAGAAAAACAAATATTGCATGTTAACACATATATATGTGGCTGATTTTTAAGAGCTTTCTTCTTGAGCAAAGATGTTTGAAGTATTCCAAATCAGCAGTGAATTCATTGTTCCTACTTTAGAAATCACTACTGTGTAGGAGAGGCTGCAAAGGGAGATACAAGTCAAGGAGATTTTACCATAGTTTAGGCAAGTCAAGATGACGGCTCCTTCTCCTTTTCAGTCGTGGAAATTCCCAAGTGAAAGACAGCATCACACAGATAAAAGGGCAGAATACTTTCAGGTTTACTTCTCAGTTCTATCGTTTACCATGTATAATCTTGGGGAAATAATTTAAATTCAGGCAAACCAAGCATCCTTATTAAGATGGGTACATTATCTATCTCATAAGTTATTTTGGAGTCCTGAAGGAGACAATATGTGTGGAGCACTTTCATAATCATAAAGCACCATTCAAACGGCAATTACTTAAGTAAAGTCTTTTAGGAATGCCGAACTTTTGCTGTAAACAAAAGCTAAATCAAAATTCTTGGAAAAGGGTAACAGGGCACGAAATATTTTTCACATTATTTTACCCAACTGTTCCCCACCATAGAATAACTTCCTGGATGTCTTTTTACTTCTTAAATAGATACTTCCCTGCTATCTAATTATGCAGCATTCTACAGTTTCATCAGCCATCAGCAAAATCAAGCTGTCCTCACTTGACTTAGAGTACCATAGAAATGATAAACTAAACAGCTTAGAATAGCACAAACTGGAGAGCATAATGCAACCATCTCAAGTTTAGAGTCTTAACCAGTCTGCACAGATTGTACAAGTTAACTTTTAGGAGCTTATTAAAACCACACACGTTCAATAGTATCATGGTTTGTGTTTCACAGCATTTAAGTTCTCCTTAGCATGTGGTCTTCATATAAATAGTGTAAAATTGTAAATTAAATTTAAAGAATAGGTTTAAAATTGCCTTCAATACTGACAAAACATTAAAGTGAAAGTCACTTAGTCACTTCTGACTCTTTGCCACCCCATGGATAGTCCATGGAGTTCTCTAGGCCAGAATACTGGAGTGGGTAGCCTTTCCTTTCTCCAGGGGAATATTCTCAACCCAGGGATAGAACAAATTGCAGGTGGAATTTTTACCAGCTGAGCCACAATGGAAGCCCAAGAATACTGGAATGGTAGCCTATCCCATCTCCAGCGGATCTTCCTGACCCAGGAATCAAACCGGGGTTTTGTGCATTGCAGTGGATTCTTTACCAAGTAAGCTAACAGGGAAGCCTAAAAGCATTAAAAAATCTATTAATTTGCAAGCTTTGAATGTGATTTGTATGATTGGAGAATAATGCACTCTTTAGTTACATTAATATTTATTCTGTCATAGACATTTCTCCCTAAGAAAAAATATTCATTAATAATAACTTTTTTTAAATGTCAAAATTCATTTTGTTATTGTGTGTGTGTGTGTGTGTGTGTGTGTGTGTGTGTTCCTCAGGAAAAACATAATGCACTCTCTCAGACAAATCTCAGGCTTCAATAATGAACATGATCTTCTCTAAGCTTTGAAGAATGTGATCTCTAATAATATAATCAGAGGCATCCTTTAAATATTTAAAGATCTCTGAGGCCTCATCCCCTCCCCAAGCATTCAGACCATTTCTATACAACATGCTCTTCTCTGAAGGAAGGGTTGTCTAAATCCAGTCTAAGATACCTCATCTAGTGTAAGAGTCATTTAGACTTAGCTAAGTTGATGTTTATTCATAAAACATATGAGGGGGTAACTCTTTGATCTAGTTCTATATCTGTCATGTCAAATTAGTTCTACATCTCTGTTCTCAACTACAAGTCCCCTACTCCAGAAGCCAGATTGGTAGAAGATCCTAGGAAGGGCCATCTATGCTGCAATGGACCAGAGTGCCCTGGTTCATAAACACACCCTGGGAACACTAGAGAACAACTAGTTGCATTCTATAACAATTTTTTAAAATTCAAATTCTTTTTTGAATTCCTTACCAGGTGTTCTCTATAGTGTTTTACCTTAGTGAGGATGAATCCGAAGTCCCTAGTCCATAATAAAAGTGTGTTCCTTCTTTGGTGTTTTCACAAAGACTGTGCATGCATAACAAACTTTCATTTTTGAGGGACAGATCTTGACAACTGAACAAATTATCATCTGGCTAATTCCATATTCATGTGTGACTCATGGCTCATCCAGCCGTGCTGTCAAGTCTCCTTTATGAGAAGCAACAGCTGCTTTACATTAAGCATCATTACTAAACAGCTCTTCTCTAAAGATGTGCAGAAAAAAATTCCTTTGTCTTAAAAGGTAGATGGCTCTTCAGGTTTAAAAGACTAAATTTAGAGAAGTCCATATTTTGCAATAGGTTTATGAACTCGACACTCTATTTCCTTTCTCCTCCCAAAAAGGCTTTGTGGAATAGTGGATAGCCTGAGTCAAGAGGCTTCCCTGTATTCATTTTGGTTTGCTGGCCACTAGCTGATATCTTCGGAGAAGACAACGGCCACATACTCCAGTTCTCCTGCTTGGAAAATCCCATGGATGGAGGAGCCTGGTAGGCTGCAGTCCATGGGATCTCTAAGAGTCAGGCACGAATGAACGACTTTACTTTCATTTTTTACTTTCATGCATTGGAGAAGGAAATGGCAACCCACTTCGATATTCTTGCCTGGAGAATCCCAGAGACAAAGGAGTCTAGTGGGCTGCCATCTATGGGGTCCCACAGAGTCGGACACGACTGAAGCAACTTCACGACTATGTAAACCAGACTTCACTGCTGTAGATTTGATTCTAGAGTACTTTAAGCAAGGCTAAATTTTGAGTCATTCACTGAGAAAAGAAATTATTTTGAAGATGATACATTATGAAATTTACTACACAAGTGGACTTTAGAGTTTTGTTTTTTGTGACTCTTAAAAGATTTTCTGAATACTGCTCTTTAGAACAGACTTTCACAGGTGGCTCAGTGCTAAAGAATCTACCAGCCAATGCAAGAAGACATAGGAGATGCAGGTTTGACCCCTGGGTTGGGAAGATCCTCAGGAGGAGGAGAAAATGGCAACCCATTCATATTCTGAAGATCCTCTGGAGGAAGAAATGGCAACCCATTCCAGTATTCTTGCCAGGAGAACCCCATGGACAGAGGAGCCTAGCAGGCTACAGTCCAGGAGGTCACAAAGAGTCGGACATGACTGAGGTGCTAAGCATGCACATACACTCTTTAGAACAAAGGAAAGTGATCAAGTAGAGGAATAATTATTTTATTTCTAATAATAAAAATGGTTCTTTTCTGTCTCTTAGTGTATATCTTCTGTATATGTGGGGTCAGCAGGAAATCCAGGTTTTTGCTGCCTTTTGTTGAAGAGAACTTGTTATTTCTGCTTCCCTCCTTTATGGCTTAGTCTGATGAGGTCTCTAAGTCATCACACATCCTAATCTACACATCCTTGCTGGAGCTCTCACAGGATGCTTTGAGAATGCTTAGCATCCTTTCCTTAGTACTTTCTGCCTCTTCAATGTTCCCAGATTATAACAGACACATATCAAAATGTCACTCACATCTCACAGAAGAATTGAGTGTTTTGTTTTTGTTGCTATTGTTGGTTTTAACAGAGAAATACAATGAGAATTGAAGCTGGAATTCAACAAATTTAATTCTTTCCCCACATTAGGATTGGATTTCTTTTTCCACCATAGAATTAACATACTGTCTCCACCTGGATCTTTAAATGTCCCACCAACCCCATTCTTTTCCCCGAGGTAGCTCTAAGCTTTCCAATGCCATGGTCTCTCTGCTTCATTTGACCTTTAGTCCTCTTTGCAGAATGAATTTTTTTTTTTTAATCTGCTCTGCTGTCCTACATGGCTTGGGTTTTAGCATAATGCTAGTCACAGCTCTTCCTTCAGTCATTGCTCCCTGAATTTTCTCCTGATCATTAGCAGCCTACTTATTCCACTTGGATGGCTAATAGTAGGTACCTTGGTCCTAAAGATGCTACACACTGACCTCTTGATCTTTTCCCCAAACCTGCTCTTTCTCTAGCCTTACTCCACTGCTTTCTTGTCTTGCTCACTAATTCTCTGTACTTATCTCTGACTCCTCTTCCCTTGGCTCACATCCCTGTGGCCACACTGGCCTCCTTGCTACCCCTCCACCATAGAACGCACTACCAGACACACTGGAAGCACCCCCTTCTGCTTGAAAGATAACCCTCCAGGCCCTTCATGGTTGGTTTCTGTACACCCTCCAGGTCTGCTCACATGTGTCTTCTAATTTCACACTTTCTAGGACACACTGTTTAAAATTATAGTTCTTCTGTCTATGTCCTTTGTCCCCTTCTCTGCTTTGTTTCTCTCTGTAGCACTTATTTCCATGAGTTGTAACATATATTTTATGTATGTGCTGTGAACAGTGTCCCACAGTCCAACTAAAATGTAACCTCCACAAGGGCAGAGATGTTTTTGTCATTTCACCTGGACTTCTTTGTATTTTAGTGATGCAAAGTCTTTTACCATGCATTTACAGCTATCCCAGCCAAGTTAAAAAAAAACATCCGATCTTGGGACCATGCCCAAAGATTTTAGCCTAGAGCAATGTATTTGCCTACCTGGCAACTTGTGTTTGAAGGCATCCAGAGAAACTCCAGAAGGCACAGTATGATGGTACCCAGTATGAGGTTAAGAATTGGGGTCAAGGGGCTTTCCTGGTGGTCCAGTGCTTAAGAATCTGCCTTGTAATGCAAGGGCTGTGAGTTTGATCACTGGTCAGGGAACTACTATCCTACATACCACAAAGGAACCAAGCCCACTCCACAACTAGAGTCCATCTCACCTAATGCAAAGAAGGTCCCATATGATGCAACTGTTACAGGAAGGGGGACCCCCTTCCAGGGCCCCAAAGTGGGCTCTTTTCTAACACTCAGAAATGAATTACCCAAGGAGACACATGTGCTCACAAAGCAAGAAATTTTATTGGGAAAGTGCACCCAGGCAGAGCGCAGTAGGGTAAGGGAACCCAGGAGAACTACTCTGCCACATGGCTAGCAGTCTTGGGTTTTATGGTGATGGGATTATTTTCTGGTTGTCTTTGGCCAATCATTCTGACTCAGAGTCCTTCCTGATGGCTCATGTATTTCTCAGCCAAAATGGATGCCACGAGAAGGATTCTGGGAGGTGGTTGGATGCATGGTGTCACCTTTTGACCTTTCCAGAACTCTTCTGGTTGGTGGTGGCTTATTAGTTCCATATTCCTTACCAGGACCTCCTGTCTTAAAACAACTCATACCTGGCCAGGGTGGACGGTTTCATTCAGTGTGCTTCCCCTGACACAGCTAATAGCTGACAGAGCCAAATAAATAAATAGTAAATTTTTTTAAATGAGGACAGTTCATTGTGTTGCTTTTTATATTAGATTCCAATTATTCTAATGATAATATTCAAATAAAAAAGGTGAGAATAAGTTGTAGGGATAATACCAAGGCTCAGTGCCACTTGATCTCAATGACATTATGTTGAATTTCTCAATAAACCATTTTTATAGGAGTCCAGGACTGAGATGAACTAAAAAAAAAAAAAAAAAAGTAATGAAAATTTATCACCTGTGTCAGAAAAAAATCAAAACCTAGATTTTCTGCTTTTTGGTGATATTCAAAGGTCAACACAATTTATCCTTATATTATGTGACCAAAAATGATACTTTATGACAAAAAAAGAAATAAAATGATGAAAAATGAGTATTTGTTCCTAGGGGTAACTGGCTGCCTGCGAGTGCAAACATCAGAAGGGTGCTAGGATATTAATAGTGGTTCCACCTATTTTAGTGAAATCACTGTTTAGTATCAAGCAGGTGCATCTAGAATAGAGGCAAAAGTTGATTTCTTGCACAGACTCGTGTCTTCTCTGCTCAAAATCCAGCCTCTGAAGTGTAACTTAGAGTCAAATGTCCACAAGACATCTAAAGTAGTTCTAAATTTGCCATTTTGATAATTCATTTCATTTTCAATCCTCTTAGGAAGACTAAAGAAACTTTTCCTGGCTTCTCATGGAAAAGATTGTATCCTCATACCCAGGGAGATATAGCACTCAGGATGCCAGGAAACTCATATGGTGAAACAGCTGCATTTGGCTGCCCATCTTTGGCTTCTGATCAAAGCAAGTCATTGTATAAATATATCTCATCCATTGTCTTCACCTTTACTTCTCTTTCTACTGAGGCCAACTGACTTGCCAGCAAGGGTATCATTGTTTTTCCAAATTTGAAAAGGATTATATGTTGGTACATGTAATTCATCTTTACCTTCTTTCCTTTTTCTGGTTTATTTTATTTTGGCAGGAGAACTTTCTGCTATTTACACAATCCCATTTGGAAAAATAAATTGAATCAAGCAAAACAAAACAAGAGTAACACAGTTTTACTCATTTCACTTTCTCTCCCTTAAATAGCTCTGCTTCCACATGAATATATTGCTTAATTCCTACACCCTTATTTTGTATTTGCATGTAGACTTTTAACACATCATTTTGCTTTTATTGAACAGTCATAGTTAAACTGTTTATTTCTTGAGAAAAAATATTCTTTCATTGTTTTGGTAGATACTCTTCTAATACTTTAACATAGACATTTAATTATTTTCCCTTTTCTCACTATTAAATCAATGAGGTGGAAATTATTATTCCCATTTTACAGATGAGGAAATGGAGGATCAAGAGGTTAACTAATTTACTCAACAACAGAGAATTAATAAGTCCCGAACTTGGATTTAAACAGAAGTCTGTTTCTTAACATTACTAAGCAGCCCGTTTTATTCAAAACATCAGTTAATCTAATGGCTTTTAGGAAAGACTACAAATGAGGCTAAAAGATGGGAGAATGACTTAAATCCTTGCAGTTTTATTTTCTAAACAAGGCTTCAATCTAGTTTCTCTCCATTCCTATCACCATTACTCTCATTCTAATTCTTTCTTAATGGGGCTTTGTCTTCTGTTTTTTTCTGTCAAGTTTGCTCTTCCCACAGATGCTAGACATATCTTTCAAATGTAAACCATAGTGTTATTCCCTTCCTTAAAATCCAGGGGTAATTTCCCTTTACCTACTACAAAGTAGTTCAGTTCAGTTCAATAGCTCAGTCGTGTCTGACTTTTGGTGACCCCATGGACTGCAGCACTCCAGGCCTCCCTGTTCATCACCAGCTCCCGGAGTTTACCCAAACTCATATCCATTAAGTTGGTGATGCCATCTAACCATNACAGAGGAGCCTAGCAGGCTACAGTCCAGGAGGTCACAAAGAGTCGGACATGACTGAGGTGCTAAGCATGCACATACACTCTTTAGAACAAAGGAAAGTGATCAAGTAGAGGAATAATTATTTTATTTCTAATAATAAAAATGGTTCTTTTCTGTCTCTTAGTGTATATCTTCTGTATATGTGGGGTCAGCAGGAAATCCAGGTTTTTGCTGCCTTTTGTTGAAGAGAACTTGTTATTTCTGCTTCCCTCCTTTATGGCTTAGTCTGATGAGGTCTCTAAGTCATCACACATCCTAATCTACACATCCTTGCTGGAGCTCTCACAGGATGCTTTGAGAATGCTTAGCATCCTTTCCTTAGTACTTTCTGCCTCTTCAATGTTCCCAGATTATAACAGACACATATCAAAATGTCACTCACATCTCACAGAAGAATTGAGTGTTTTGTTTTTGTTGCTATTGTTGGTTTTAACAGAGAAATACAATGAGAATTGAAGCTGGAATTCAACAAATTTAATTCTTTCCCCACATTAGGATTGGATTTCTTTTTCCACCATAGAATTAACATACTGTCTCCACCTGGATCTTTAAATGTCCCACCAACCCCATTCTTTTCCCCGAGGTAGCTCTAAGCTTTCCAATGCCATGGTCTCTCTGCTTCATTTGACCTTTAGTCCTCTTTGCAGAATGAATTTTTTTTTTTTAATCTGCTCTGCTGTCCTACATGGCTTGGGTTTTAGCATAATGCTAGTCACAGCTCTTCCTTCAGTCATTGCTCCCTGAATTTTCTCCTGATCATTAGCAGCCTACTTATTCCACTTGGATGGCTAATAGTAGGTACCTTGGTCCTAAAGATGCTACACACTGACCTCTTGATCTTTTCCCCAAACCTGCTCTTTCTCTAGCCTTACTCCACTGCTTTCTTGTCTTGCTCACTAATTCTCTGTACTTATCTCTGACTCCTCTTCCCTTGGCTCACATCCCTGTGGCCACACTGGCCTCCTTGCTACCCCTCCACCATAGAACGCACTACCAGACACACTGGAAGCACCCCCTTCTGCTTGAAAGATAACCCTCCAGGCCCTTCATGGTTGGTTTCTGTACACCCTCCAGGTCTGCTCACATGTGTCTTCTAATTTCACACTTTCTAGGACACACTGTTTAAAATTATAGTTCTTCTGTCTATGTCCTTTGTCCCCTTCTCTGCTTTGTTTCTCTCTGTAGCACTTATTTCCATGAGTTGTAACATATATTTTATGTATGTGCTGTGAACAGTGTCCCACAGTCCAACTAAAATGTAACCTCCACAAGGGCAGAGATGTTTTTGTCATTTCACCTGGACTTCTTTGTATTTTAGTGATGCAAAGTCTTTTACCATGCATTTACAGCTATCCCAGCCAAGTTAAAAAAAAACATCCGATCTTGGGACCATGCCCAAAGATTTTAGCCTAGAGCAATGTATTTGCCTACCTGGCAACTTGTGTTTGAAGGCATCCAGAGAAACTCCAGAAGGCACAGTATGATGGTACCCAGTATGAGGTTAAGAATTGGGGTCAAGGGGCTTTCCTGGTGGTCCAGTGCTTAAGAATCTGCCTTGTAATGCAAGGGCTGTGAGTTTGATCACTGGTCAGGGAACTACTATCCTACATACCACAAAGGAACCAAGCCCACTCCACAACTAGAGTCCATCTCACCTAATGCAAAGAAGGTCCCATATGATGCAACTGTTACAGGAAGGGGGACCCCCTTCCAGGGCCCCAAAGTGGGCTCTTTTCTAACACTCAGAAATGAATTACCCAAGGAGACACATGTGCTCACAAAGCAAGAAATTTTATTGGGAAAGTGCACCCAGGCAGAGCGCAGTAGGGTAAGGGAACCCAGGAGAACTACTCTGCCACATGGCTAGCAGTCTTGGGTTTTATGGTGATGGGATTATTTTCTGGTTGTCTTTGGCCAATCATTCTGACTCAGAGTCCTTCCTGATGGCTCATGTATTTCTCAGCCAAAATGGATGCCACGAGAAGGATTCTGGGAGGTGGTTGGATGCATGGTGTCACCTTTTGACCTTTCCAGAACTCTTCTGGTTGGTGGTGGCTTATTAGTTCCATATTCCTTACCAGGACCTCCTGTCTTAAAACAACTCATACCTGGCCAGGGTGGACGGTTTCATTCAGTGTGCTTCCCCTGACACAGCTAATAGCTGACAGAGCCAAATAAATAAATAGTAAATTTTTTTAAATGAGGACAGTTCATTGTGTTGCTTTTTATATTAGATTCCAATTATTCTAATGATAATATTCAAATAAAAAAGGTGAGAATAAGTTGTAGGGATAATACCAAGGCTCAGTGCCACTTGATCTCAATGACATTATGTTGAATTTCTCAATAAACCATTTTTATAGGAGTCCAGGACTGAGATGAACTAAAAAAAAAAAAAAAAAAGTAATGAAAATTTATCACCTGTGTCAGAAAAAAATCAAAACCTAGATTTTCTGCTTTTTGGTGATATTCAAAGGTCAACACAATTTATCCTTATATTATGTGACCAAAAATGATACTTTATGACAAAAAAAGAAATAAAATGATGAAAAATGAGTATTTGTTCCTAGGGGTAACTGGCTGCCTGCGAGTGCAAACATCAGAAGGGTGCTAGGATATTAATAGTGGTTCCACCTATTTTAGTGAAATCACTGTTTAGTATCAAGCAGGTGCATCTAGAATAGAGGCAAAAGTTGATTTCTTGCACAGACTCGTGTCTTCTCTGCTCAAAATCCAGCCTCTGAAGTGTAACTTAGAGTCAAATGTCCACAAGACATCTAAAGTAGTTCTAAATTTGCCATTTTGATAATTCATTTCATTTTCAATCCTCTTAGGAAGACTAAAGAAACTTTTCCTGGCTTCTCATGGAAAAGATTGTATCCTCATACCCAGGGAGATATAGCACTCAGGATGCCAGGAAACTCATATGGTGAAACAGCTGCATTTGGCTGCCCATCTTTGGCTTCTGATCAAAGCAAGTCATTGTATAAATATATCTCATCCATTGTCTTCACCTTTACTTCTCTTTCTACTGAGGCCAACTGACTTGCCAGCAAGGGTATCATTGTTTTTCCAAATTTGAAAAGGATTATATGTTGGTACATGTAATTCATCTTTACCTTCTTTCCTTTTTCTGGTTTATTTTATTTTGGCAGGAGAACTTTCTGCTATTTACACAATCCCATTTGGAAAAATAAATTGAATCAAGCAAAACAAAACAAGAGTAACACAGTTTTACTCATTTCACTTTCTCTCCCTTAAATAGCTCTGCTTCCACATGAATATATTGCTTAATTCCTACACCCTTATTTTGTATTTGCATGTAGACTTTTAACACATCATTTTGCTTTTATTGAACAGTCATAGTTAAACTGTTTATTTCTTGAGAAAAAATATTCTTTCATTGTTTTGGTAGATACTCTTCTAATACTTTAACATAGACATTTAATTATTTTCCCTTTTCTCACTATTAAATCAATGAGGTGGAAATTATTATTCCCATTTTACAGATGAGGAAATGGAGGATCAAGAGGTTAACTAATTTACTCAACAACAGAGAATTAATAAGTCCCGAACTTGGATTTAAACAGAAGTCTGTTTCTTAACATTACTAAGCAGCCCGTTTTATTCAAAACATCAGTTAATCTAATGGCTTTTAGGAAAGACTACAAATGAGGCTAAAAGATGGGAGAATGACTTAAATCCTTGCAGTTTTATTTTCTAAACAAGGCTTCAATCTAGTTTCTCTCCATTCCTATCACCATTACTCTCATTCTAATTCTTTCTTAATGGGGCTTTGTCTTCTGTTTTTTTCTGTCAAGTTTGCTCTTCCCACAGATGCTAGACATATCTTTCAAATGTAAACCATAGTGTTATTCCCTTCCTTAAAATCCAGGGGTAATTTCCCTTTACCTACTACAAAGTAGTTCAGTTCAGTTCAATAGCTCAGTCGTGTCTGACTTTTGGTGACCCCATGGACTGCAGCACTCCAGGCCTCCCTGTTCATCACCAGCTCCCGGAGTTTACCCAAACTCATATCCATTAAGTTGGTGATGCCATCTAACCATCTCGTCCTCTGTCATCCTCTTCTCCTCCCAGCTTCAATCTTTTCTGGCATCAGGGTCTTTTCAAATGAGTCAGTTCTTCGCATCAGGTGGCCAAACCCAATGAGGATTTTAGTTTAAAATAGTGTTAATGTTCTATACATTTTAAAAGATCAGAATTGTTGTAGTAAAATTTATTTTAACCCTTTGACACTGGTGTAGGATGAAGGCTCAGACTATCAAATAGCTGGGTTATGGTGCCTACAAATAAGGGACACTAAAATTGCCCTCATAAGAATAAGGCTATGTGATGCCATTACTGGAGAAGGAAATGGCAACCCCTCCAGTATTCTTGCCTGGAGGATCACATGGACAGAGAAGCCTGGCGGGCTACAGACCATTGAGTTACAAAGAGTCAGTAATGACTGAGTGACTGAGCACACATGATGTCCCTACACTTGGGTCTCTATGAGACCCTTTACTTCAATGGCAACATGTAAGCATATTGTTTTTCCTCCCAAATATTTAGTGCTCTAAAACAAAACAAACTAAATCAATAAATAAAAAGAACAATCTTCACTGATATGACCTATGTTAAATATTTTGCAACTGGCAAGGCTCACTGCATGATCCAATCTCAGTCCTGCAGCAAACTGTCATAACTGACTCAAATATTCTGAACTATCTTTTTTTTTTTTTTTTTTGATGAGTATGGAGCATTCTTTAATTTTAGATATAGCTGATGTCTAAGCACAGCCGAGAGGACCTACCCCACGTCCGAGGCCAAGGGCAGCGGCCAAGAGGAGCTACCCCGCGTCTGAGGCCAGTGGCGGTGGCTGAGAGGAGATACCCTACATCCAAGGCCAGGGGCAGCGGCCAGGAGGAGCTACCCCGCATCCGAAGTCAGGGGCAGCCAGGAGGAGCAACCTGACATCCAAGGAGCAGTGGCTGTGCGGACGCAGGAGGGCCTCAAGGAGCTATCCCAAGCTGAAGGTCAGGAAGGGTGGCAGTGAGGAGATACCCTTCCTCTAAGGTAAGGAGCAGCAGCTGCGCTTTGCTGGAACAGCTGTGAAGAGATACCCCACTGCCCAAGGTAAGCAAAATCCAAGTAAGATGGTAGGTGTTGCAAGAGGGTATCAGAGGGCAGACACACTGAAACCATATTCACAGAAAACTAGTCAATCTAATCACACTAGGACCACACCCTTGTCTAACTCAATGAAACTAAGCCATGCCCGCAGGGCAACCCAAGATGGATGGGTCATGGTGGAGAGGTCTGACAGAATGTGGTCCACTGGAGAAGTGAATGGCAAACCACTTCAGTATTCTTGCCTTGAGAACCCCATGAACAGTATGAAAAGGCAAAATGATAGGATACTGAAAGAGGAACTCCCCAGGTCAGTAGGTGCCCAAAACGTTACTGGAGATCAGTGGAGAAATAACTCGAGAAAGAAAGAAGGGATAGAGCCAAAGCAAAAAAAAATACCCAGCTATGGATGTGACTGGTGATAGAAGCAAGGTCCGATGCTNACCACTTCAGTATTCTTGCCTTGAGAACCCCATGAACAGTATGAAAAGGCAAAATGATAGGATACTGAAAGAGGAACTCCCCAGGTCAGTAGGTGCCCAAAACGTTACTGGAGATCAGTGGAGAAATAACTCGAGAAAGAAAGAAGGGATAGAGCCAAAGCAAAAAAAAATACCCAGCTATGGATGTGACTGGTGATAGAAGCAAGGTCCGATGCTGTAAAGAGCAATATTGCATAGGAACCTGGAATGTCAGGTCCATGAATCAAGGCAAATTGGAAGTGGTCAAACAAGAGATGGCAAGAGGGAATGTTGACATTCTAGGAATCAGCGAACAAAAATGGACTGGAAAGGGTGAATTTAAATCAGATGAACATTATATCTACTACTGTGGGCAGGAATCCCTCAGAACAAATGGAGTAGCCACCATGGTCAACAAAAGAGTCCGAAAGCAGTACTTGGATGCAATCTCAAAAAAGCCAGAATGATCTCTGTACACTTCCAAGGCAAAACCATTCAATATCACGGTAATCCAAGTCTATGTCCCAACCAGTAACACTGAAAAAGCTGAAGCTGAACAGTTCTATGAAGACCTACAAGACCTTTTAGAACTAACACCCAAAAAAGATATCCNATGTGAAGAGTTGACTCATTGGAAAAGACTCTGATGCTGGGAAGGATTGGGGGCAGAAGGAGAAGGGGACGACAGAGGATGAGATGCCAGTATGGCATCACTGACTCGATGGACATGAGTCTGAGTGAACTCCAGGAGTTGGTGATGGACAGGGAGGCCTGTCGTGCTGAGATTCATGGGGTCACAAAGAGTCAGACACGACCGAGTGACTGAACTGAACTGAACTGATGTCTAAGGTTTCTAATCCTCCAACTGTGGCACCATGGGTGTTCTTAAAATGAAGGTGAGTCTTGGGTAGAATTCTACCACATGTAAAACCATCTATTAACTAGAAATTATAAAAAGTTGTGCTATCTGAAGTCGCCGCTCTCTTTCCTCACACATTAGAGAAAACATTCTCTCTGGGTAGCTGTGAAAGCATTTCAGCAGCAAAATTCATCTGAAGGTTAGATTAGGGAGAGGAACTATTTCTCTGAATAATTTGCTACTGTTGGCTTTACCTCTGAATTCTAAGCCCAGGCCTCTGCTCCACAAGGTGTAGGTGTAGGACACTGGGCTTAGTGGATTCATGGGATTTTCCAGGCAAGAATACTGCAGTGGGTTGCCATTTGCTTCTCCACTTGAAAAGGTAGAATTCTTAAATCTTTCTAGTGAAGGGACATATCTTAGGAAGTAATAAGATACAGAATGCTAATTAACACATCCTGGTACTGGATAGAGGTAGTGTTAGCACTTAGGGTAGTTGTATTTGGATTCTGCATTTCTGAATAATAGGCTTTTCATCATAACTAAAAGTGAAATTGTTAATTGGTCACCTCTGAGACAGAGAGTGAATATGAACCTGAACACCAGCCCCACCAGAATGATGTAAGTAGAATATAAACAATCCATTTGTATAATATGGAGGTGATCTCGGGATATAGGGCCTAGGGAATATGTAACATGCTGCCTAATCTTCCAAATAGAAATATTTCTTAATTCAGAACAAGGGCCAAGCAGAGGATGGGAGGCTATCACTAGTCAATTCATAATTAAATGGGAGTTTTCATGGGATATATTATTTTACATATAAAACTATCTATGTTGAAATATTTCAAGATAAATTACAAACCATAAAAGACCTTTATTTTGTTGTTGTTCAGTTGTTAAGTCATGTCCGACTCTTTGAGACCCCAAGGACTGCAGCACACCAGGCTTCCCTGTCCTTTACCATCTCCCAGAGTTTACTCAAATTCATATCCATTTAGTTGAAGATGCCATCCAGCCATCTCATCCTCTATCATCCTCTTCTCCTCCTGTCCTCAGTCTTTCCCAGAATCAGGGTCTTTTCCAGTGAGTCAACTCTTCACATCAGGTGGCCATAGTATTGGAGTTTCAGCTTTAGCATCAGTCCTTCCAATGAATACTCAATATAAGACCTTACTACCAATAATTTAAAATTCCTGCCAAGACTCCCTGAAATTGACCATCCCCATAACCATGAGCTCTAAGCTAAGTGATCTGTTGCCCACTCATCCTTAGTTTGATATTTATTTAGTGGGGGAAAATGATATTTATATTTATGGAAACAAGTGGTTAATTTTATTATCTCTAAAGGTAAAAAATCTTTAATACACATTAGGAAAATTTTTTGCTTTGAAAATTATTTTTAAAGTCAAAGAAAATAAGAATAATAGGATTTTTTTACATAAATGACAGAAAAAATATTTTTTAAAGAAAATTTTGAGAGTTATTATTCACTGTTCTTCATGGATGTGGGCAACAAATGTTATCTATTAGGGAGGGATGAACAACCTGAAAAATAATTCTAAAAGTTATTTTTGGTATATACAAATTCTTTATTTCTCATCAAATGTAATTGAGATGTTTTAGTTTGTAGACCCTTAGGACAATTGCAGCCTATAGGGTAGAAAATAACAGGGACTCAGGAGGCAGGCTGCCTGGATTTGAAATCTAGTTCTGCTCTTTATTTACTGTGTGACTCTATTATTTACTATGCTTCTCAATCCTCCATACATGAAATAGGAATAAGACTAGTACAGCTGTTTCTTGATTAGCTCAGGTTTGAACTGCACAAATGCACTTATATCCAGATATTTCTCAATAGTAAATGCTACAATACTACACTGTATGTACTGCATACACTTGGTTAATCTGTGTATTTAAAAGAACCTCTATTACAGAGTACTGACTATAAATTTCCTGTTCAAGGTCAACTGGAACTATTCTATGGGTTGATGTGAAGATAAAATGACTTGAATATGTAAAGTAATAGGACTGTTATTGCCTGGCCCACAACAAGTGTTTGAAAGTAAGATTTTTTTCAACATAGAAATTCTATGATATACTCTGATTACTTGCCCTCTCTAGAGATTCCAGAGACTTACAGAGTATACAGAAATTTCAAGGAAGAAGTCCTTCTGAAGCTCAGTACCTCTTGGAAATAGCTGGTATGTAGTCATAATAACAATGTCCTAGGGAATTAGCTGTTTTTCTGCCTTTGTTCCAATCTCAGACTTTTTTTCTGTTGTGGCCAGAGAAAAGGTCACCTCAAGGTCAAACTTCTTAGACTTTTCTGATGATCCAGTGGTTAAGATTTTACCTTCCAATGCAGGAGATGCAGATTTGATCCTTGGTCCAGGGCGCTAAGCAAGCCTTGTGGCCAAAAATCAAGACATAAAACAGAAGCAATATTGTAACAAATTCAGTGAAGACTTTTAAAAAATCATCAACTACTTTTCTCCAATGTCCACTGAATTCCCTAGGATGTTGTGGAAAGAAAGAAATTTAGACCCTGCTATTCACAGAATATATAATATTCCCATTCCCTTCGGAGTTTCAAGAGAAATTCTCTGGAATCTCATTCCTTCATCTTTGACGTCTATCTTCTAAACTCTAGGCATAGTCTCATTCTCTGTCAGCCACCATTGCTCACCCTCCCACTGCAGAGGTTCAAGGGAAAGAGCCTCTTGCTTCTCATTGTCTGAGAGACAGGAATGGGCTCAGGATCTGAGCTCAACTGAAAACACATTCATGCCTGGGTGGGCTGAGAATGACCCATGACAGCTGCTGCTGTGTCCTGCTGTGGAGAGGGTGTCCTGAAGTGTATGAATGCATCCTGGGTGGACTGTCCCTACTGAAGATAAAGTTTCCATTTTTCCTGATTTGGGAACCTTAAGGTTGTTCTCGTTTCTGTGCATTTTTTAGGCTGGGTTTTCCATCACTTTGTCAATTCTGGGAACCCCCAAACCTTTCAATAATTTTTTGCTTTGCTTAAATATCTAGATCTGAATTTTCTTACTTGCTAATAAGAATTTTTGGATACAAATAAACACATTATTTCCTGAACAAAACTTATCTTCCTTCATCCTTCACCACTTCCATTAACAAATGTTAAATTAAGCAAGTAGTTAAAAGGTGTTGATGAAAGACTATGAAATCCTTGACCTGTCCTGGGGGTTCACCTGTAGGACCCATTCCTATTCAGCTTATTAACCTGTGTTTCATGTTTTCTAGTGTTCAGGCTCTCTCTTTTTCCATCCAGATACCATAATAATGCTTCTTTTCCCATTTCTGTCTATAAAAGTTGTTGAATGACTATTGGCAAATATTTATCTCTGTGATTTAAGACTTTTTTTTTGGCTAATATACGACTAAAAGTAAAGTTAGAAATAAATTATATGCCAAGGGTGAGATTTGGGGGATTTCATTGGATTGCCTTATTATACATGTTGCCTGATTATAAGATTGATGTCACCAACGACTGAGTGACTAACACAAGCACACAACTGTAGCTTCTATGATTATGCTAATAAGGTACATGTTTTCATCTTTTTATATATTAGATCTCTAGGTAGATGTTATTTGAATAAAGGGTTGTTCTATTCAGAAAACAAAGATCATGGCATCTGGGCCCATCACTTTTGTCTCTTGTTTTCTAATCTGCCTGCAAAGCTGTCTCCTTTCTTGTGAGTTGGTGAAGTCCTGCTATCCCTTAAGACTAATCCTTAGCAATGCCCTCCCGATACATTCACTTGGCTGGTTTATGATCACTTCAAAGTGGCTTCCTTAAACCACATGGAAAGAAATCTTCCTCAGTGTGTCCTTACTGGATTTGCATTGGTTTTCCGGTCTACTCTAATGGAAGAGAGACTCCTTGAAGTTAGAGGAACACAATGCTTGGCCCCTAAGAGATACTCTGTAATGTTTTGATTTACAATAGGAAACATGTATTTGGTTTTCCTTCCATTTTTGGCACAAAGCAACTATGATTTCCTAGGTTATGAGAGCGCTAGGAATATTTTTTTCTTCTCATACTTGGTGTTTTTATTTTTCTATTTCTTTTATTTTTCTTTTAATTGGAGGATAATTGCTTTACAATAATGTGTTAGTTTCTGCTTATACAACAAAGTGAATCAGCTATATGTGTGTATGTGTGTGTGTGTGTCTATATATCCTCTCCCTCATAGACCTTGATCCTACTCCCTCATTCCACCCATTTAGGTCATCACAGAGCACCAAGATAAGTTCCCTGTGCTATATAGAAAGTTCTTACTAGCTATCTATTTACACATGGTAGAATGTATATATATATGTCAATCCTACTCTCTCAATTTGTCCCACCTTCCCCTTCCCCTACCTGTGTCCACAAATCTTTGCTCTACGTCTGTATCTCTATTCCTGCTCTGTACATAGGTTCATCTGTACTATTTCTCTAGATTCCACACATATGCATTAATATACCATACTTGTTTTTCTCTTTCTGACGTACTTCACTCTGTATGGCAGACTCTCAGTCCATCCACATCTCTATGAATGACCCAATTTCATTCCTTTTTTCCGGCTGAGTAATATTCCATTGAATTTATGTGCCGCATCTTCTTCATCCATTCATCTGTCAATGGACTCATATTTGGTCTTTGATCCTGGTTCTGGACACAAGACTCCTAAACGTCTCCTAATTTTCTGGGTGATATCTTTTTTCTAATGAAATGACTCTGGGTAGGCTCCTGGGTAGCTCCTGGATGAGGCTGTTGTTGTTTAGCCACTAAGCTGTATCTGATTCTTTTGCAACTCCATGGACTATAGCCTGCCAGGCTCCTCTGTCCATGGCATCTCCCAGGCAAGGATATACTGGAGTGGGTTGCCATTTCCTTCTCTAAGGAATCTTCCCAACCCAGGGTTCAAACCTGCATGTCCTGCATTGGCAGGTGGATTCTTTAACTTCTGAGCCACCTGGGAAGGGCTGGTCACCAAAAGGTTCAAACCTTGATTAGAAGCTCAGACATTTCAGCCCTATCCCCCATTCTTGGAGAAGAAAGAGAGGCTGGAAACAGAGTTAGTGATCACTCATATCTACATGAAGAAACCTCCATGAAAGTCCCAATGGTATGGGGTTCAGAGAACTTCCCCGGTTGGTGAACATGGGGACGAGAGGAGAGTGGCACTCTGCTTCACTTGTCGCATACCCTGTCCTATACATCTCTTCCTCTGGATGTCCATCTGTATATTTAATCACATGCTTTTATAATAAAGGCAAGCATTGTACAAACAGCTTTTCTGAGTTCTGTGAGACTCTCTAGCAAATTAACCAAACCTGAGGAAGGGATGGTGGGAACCTCAGAGTTACAGCTAAACAGTCAGAAGCACAGCTGACAAACAGGTCTTAGATTGGTGTCTAAAGGGGACAGGACAGTTTTGTGAGGCTGAGTTCTTAACCTGTGGGATCCGATATTATCTCCAAGTAGAGAGTCAGAATTGAGTTAAATCATAGGACACTGGTGTTAGAGCATGGCTCCATGTTAGGGAATTCCCCCTTTCTCCAGGTATAGGAATCGGCTCCAGAATACCCTGTTAGATTCCATAAATGTTTACATTTGTCATGACCTTCATGTGTTAAAATAGCTAAAAAGTCAAATTTCTCACTTTGCTGAGTGGCAATGTTTACATATAAAGTTAAAAAAAGAAAGAAAGAAAGAATTGAGAACATGATTGATACTCTTAATCTGCTTTTCTTGCTTTTTATCTTCCCAACTGGACTCTGGTTTGAGGGATTTGCAATGACTTCTACTGATTATTATGCTGAGCTGGGAGATTGCAGATAAAAACTACAGAGCCACTGTGATTCTTTCTCCTTTGTAAACCTGGGTTTTTGTTTGTTTGCTGTTTTTGTTTATTTTGGTACCATTTTTTGTGTGTGCTTATATGTGTATCTGGAAGCTTGTCACATTTAAATTTTATCTTAGTATTTCAAAATTTCTGACAGGATTTGTATCTGTTTGTGTATGTTCCCAAAATGCTCTCCTCAGTTCTAGATATTTGTCATATACAGTTTGCTTGATTATTCATTTCTATTATTTTTTCTTTCTATATGCTGCTTAATGTGTGTTGGCTTACCTAGATTTGCCAAGAAGCACATATTCTATCAATTCTTTATGTATTTTATTTTTTCACTTTCCCATAATTTTAATACAGTTGATCTTTACAAATTTAGTTTTTAGAAATACACATTTTGTTCTTAAATTGTTACTGAATTAGGACACTCTTCTTCAATCATGCTTTCTACTTCCAAGAATTCTTGCAGCCACATTGACTCTTTCTTTCTTTTTTCTTTTTTTTTTGTAACTTGGGTTTTGTATTTATCACTGTGATTCTCTTGAATCTGACTGAGAATGCTAGTCAGATACTTTTTAAGTTTTCTCTTACTTTTTTTGATAATTCTATTTTCTTTGGTAGATATTCACTCATTTTAAAGTATGAAATTATAATTTCTGGCTGTTATTTTCTTCATGAGCCCAGGGTTGTATAATGACTGCTCATATTAAAAGGAAAAATGAAAGGGTAGCTCCTAGTCTGGGTTGTTGATGCTGATTCTTCCAGTCATTCTGTGACCCAGGGATGATTTCTCCAGCAGGATGTGTGGCCACACATCTCCACTTTGTTAGTGCACTATCTGTATTTGAGTAAAGCCTGGTATGGTGATGGTTGTGGCAAGAGCTCAGGGTAGAGGATTCAGCACCCAGCTATTTTGCATTCAAATGTTTGATGGAGATCCTGAAGAACTGATTTTTTTCCCTCTAAAGTGAAAGTCGCTCAGTCTGTGTCTGACTCTTTGCAACCCCATGGACTATAGAGTCCATGGAATTCTCTAGGCCAGAATACTGGAGTGGGTAGCCTTTCCATTCTCCAGGGGATCTGCCTGACCCAGGAATTGTTCTGGTGTTTCCTGCATAGGAGGCGGATTCTTTATGAACTGAACTATCAAGGAAGCCCGTTTTTCCCCCTGAAATTTCATTTAATTAACTATGGTCTATTTCTTGATTGACTTAATTCTCTAGCAATTTGTAATGAAAAGGTAATTATGTACTAAATTCATATGAACAAGAATTATAAAAAGAAATTCTTATAGATAGATCACTGGTACATCTCTTTAGAATCACAATCCATTGATGTTTTAGTAACACCTTTACGTAAGTAACCTGTTCTTTTACTCATTGAAATTTCAAGGTCCTTCTTATATCATATTAAATATCTTAGCTATTTATTCCAGAGAAGGCAATGGCAACCCACTCCAGTACTCTTGCCTGGAAAATCCCATGGATGGAGGAGCCTGATAGGCTGTAGTCCACGGGGTCACGAAGAGTCAGACACTTAGCGACTTCATTTTCACTTCTCACTTTCATTCATTGGCAGCTCACTCCAGTGTTTTTGCCTGGAGAATCCCAGGGACTGTGGAGCCTGGTGGGTTGCCATCTGTGGGGTCGCACAGAGTCAGACATGAATGAAGTGACTTAGCAGCAGCAGCTATTTATTCATCTAATATTTCATTAAATTTGCAGTCTCACTATAGGATATCAAGTTATCCACCACTGACATTTATTTGAAATTCTTTAAACCTATTTAATAGAAGAATTAGAATTTGAAAAATTCCCTTCTACCTGTTCAGGTACACATTTCTGTTTCTTCAATTAGATTGTTACATGTGATGCACATTTCATATTAAAAAATCCCTAGGAATTTTATATCTTGTACTTGGTTTTAATGTAATGTTTTATTTCATTATACGTTAATACTGGCTAAATATTTTATACTTCATATAATCATTTGCAAGTTCACTTTACACATTTTTCCTTATTTCTGTTAGAAATTCAGGTAACTTTAGCATATTTTTTCACTAAATAAAGTGTATTGCAAACACACAAAATATTATAACAAGCATTTGTACCCTGATATTTAATTATATTTATTTTGGTATCTAAGAAGTTATACATAAATAACTAAGTAAATAAAGTTAAAATACTACCCATCAACAACCTCACAGAAGTACTTAACATTTTGAGTAAATGGCTGAGTATTCCATGGCCTAGTCAAGTTGACCCATAAAATCAACCATCACAAGGAATCTATTTTTTGTTGCTTTATGTTTATCATCCTATGGACATTAATTTAACAACCTACAGCAGTATGTCATGATTACTATTTGCTAACTGGAAAAAATTATAAAAATCACTTCAGAATAAAATATTATTAAGTATAAACTTCTACTTCTTGAATTCTTTTTATGTGCCATTTGCACTTAATTTTGGTGGCAGGAAAATTTATCAGGAACATCCTAGTCCATAATGTAGAGCCTGTCAAGATTTCTTTCCTGTGAGTAAGCCTTAACGCATGAGGAAATTTGGATGCATTTGGATGAGAACACAGAAAGTGGATGCAGGCAGGTTTGGATTTGACCCCTGACACATCATGCACTTTAGCCAGTCATCCTTGGGTCTCAGAGAGACACAGTAAATAATTTTTTTAATGGATAAATGAATTGATATAACTTGCCTTCCTATTTTAAATTATGTTGAAAGTCTTGCAAAAGTTAAATCAACTTAAATGTGAACAGATAGAGACCCTGGCAGACAGTAATGGCAATAATAATTATTATGCTAGTGGTAGCTTTTAATATTCTGAAGCTAACTTCGGCCTTTCAACTTGAAGTTAGAGACTTAGAATACCTCTGTTGATTCATATCTTCCCTAAGGCTACTGAAAGCTTTATTCAAGCGAAGTTAAAAACTACACCTTCAATGTATTCCTATCAAGAGATGTCATATATTTCAGTACTTAAGAATCTCTTTTGTGATAATGGTAAAAAGACAACATGATTTATAGTCTGAAACATTTCTTCAACTTGCATACATACTTTAAAATGAAATAAAGTTAGTTTGGCCCTATATGTATGTATTTTTATCAGTTTAAAATTTTATGCTTAGGAGTAATTTAGTTAATGTAGCAGTTAGTAGAAAGTATAATAATAATAATAATAATCTTTTTATTGTAGAAAATATATGTATAAAATGAAGTGATCAAATTGACTGCATTTTCTTAGAAGTAAAACTGAGTTATTTCCTCTAACACTGCTCAAACCATTATGAATTCAAATTTTCTGGGGCAATATTTATCAAATATTTGTCAGAGTAGAAACTGAGAGACTGAATATACAAATGGAGAGCAGCCAGACCGTATGTAAAAGTAGAACACAACCCACAGTCTGCAGCAGCTAGTCCAGGAGTAAGTGAAATCAGCCCAAAATGGAGTAATCAATAACTGCCAGTTTCCTGAATTTCTGCTTCCACTTCTAATTTATAGCCAACCATTGAAAGCCAAATATGTTCCCCTAATCAACTGCTTAAAATGCCTCTCTTTTAGATCAGAACATGGACATCTTGGGGGGAACATTATTCAAAATAACATAACTTCATTGCTATCCATACTTATAATTCAAGCTTTAATGTCCTGTGTTATCTTTTTTAAAATATTCTATATAGCTTAAAAAATACTTTTCTATGCTCATTTAATTTAATACAGAGACACATACATTCACATAAACATATATTTTCATACACATATATTGGAAGTTAATGGAAATAAATTGTATTATATTCACTTGTCTGAATTTTTCTTTTCTTAATCAACAAAACCTCATGGAAATCCTTACACGTTATCTGATTTAGCTCTCATTTGTTTTTTGTTTTTGTTTTTTATATTTGCTGTACTACCTTCTATGGGATGGAAGTTATTTTATCATTATAGGTTTTTTATTTAAGGTTATTTTATCATTTAGGCAATCATTCCTTTATTGATAGTTATTACTTTTGTTTTCAGTTATATGTTCATTATTTTTGTCATATGTACAATCTGCAATAAACATCCACTTACAAAGAACAAAAAATAATGCCCTTCTAATTTATCCCACCCCCAGCTTCTGCGTGCCAACAAACTCCAAATAAGGCAAACTTGAAGTATTTCTTCCCACTATAAAATTTTCTCACTCCTCCACCTGCCTTTTGAGCCTCTGACAAGTACAAGTGGTAGTGACTGACTCTTTTGCAAGCTCTGAATAAAGCCTTCACTTGTTTTCATTTAATAAGCTTCATTTATTTCCACAGAAAAGAGGAAGAAACAATTTCATATAAAGGATTATATACAATCATTTAATACAAAGAATTCATATAATCATTCAATATAAAGGACTTCAAACAGTGAATAATATTGAAGATTTGTATGTGTCATGTTAATTAGTTACTACTATGTGATTTTGTTTACTTTAGGTTTATGATGCCCTGGTTATTTTATTGCTCTCCTTTCAACTACATTATCTTGGCTTTGTAATAGCTGGAGTGGCAAGTTTATGAGCTGTTTAGTTCTCAACCACTGTTAGCAGTATAGTTAAGTATTACAATAATAATCTCAAAGATAGCTTTTTACTGTAAGGCATAGATAGTGATAATTTTTGCCTGGAGCAGTTAATGTTTAATGGATATTTTCAACAGCTGGCCATGTTAGGTTTTAGAAAGCTTTTGAAGAAAGAACTGACTTAAAGGTGTATGAGTGCCTAGATATCAAAGACCGTCTTAAACTGTCTGTGGGAAGCAGTTTAAAATTACTCCTTAACTAATAAAATGACTAGCTATCTGACTATGCATGTAAACATTTACAATATCATTGAAACTGTGTTGTTTTTAAGTAAAACAGAGCTTCCCTGATAAAGAATCTGCCTGCAATGCACGAGACCTCAGTTCAGTTCCTGGGTCAGGAAGATCTGCTGGAAAAGGGGTAGGCTACCCACTGCAGTATTCTTGGGCTTCCCTTGTGGTTCAGTTGGTAAAAAATCCACCTGCAATACAGGAGACCTGAGTTGAGAAGAGCCCCTGGAGAAGGGAAAGGCTACTCACTCCAGGGTTCTGGCCTGGAGAGTTCCATGAACTGTATAGTCCATGGTGTCATAAAGAGTCAGACACAACTGAGAGACTTTCACTTTAAGTATAACACTGGATTAATCTTAAATTGAATGGAAGCTCTTGATAAAGGCAAAAAAAAAAATGAAATCCATGATGGCTATTGCTATGGGTTGAATTATGTTTCTCTGTCACCCCCAAGTTCAAGTGTTGAGGCTCTAACCCCCAGTGTGAAGGCATTTAGAGATGTGACCTTTGGGAAGTAATTATGTTTAGAGGAGGTCATGAGAATGGAGCAACCATGATGAAATTAGTACTTTTATAAGAAGGTAAAGAGACCAGAACTCTCTGAATACAGTGAGAAGGGCAAGGAAGAGAGCCCTCTCTGGGGAGCAAGATTGGCTGACATGTTGACCTTGAAATTCCCAGCTTCCAGAACTGTGAGAAATAAATTCCTGTTGCTTCGGCCACCCAATTTATGTTTTTTGTTTGTGTGTTTGTTTGTTTTGACAGTTTGGCTGACCAACACGTTTCAAAAATTTACCAAATTGTCCAGATTTCAAATGTTCTGATTTTGACATTCTAATGAATGTTTCAGTTTTCATCCAATAAACTATTTTATTGAATTTTTATGAATGCCTTTTCTTTTGCCTTAAGAGCAAACTCCTGCTAAAATTATTCAATTTAATCGGGCTGGTTAAACTTATATTGAAATGACTGAAAATATGAATCTCACCAGATATTGTATGAATTAAGTTCAATATAAAGCATTAACAGTCATGATTTGATAATGAGAAATTTCAGCAGAGTAATTGTTTTCTTTAATAATTAAAGCACTTAAGGCAAAACTGTTTTATTATTTGTAGTTTTTTCTATTTTATTGGTTTTAGTATGATGTATTCTTCTTTCTGTACCTTTATAAAAGGTGTTCATTTTTTATTTTGTTCCAAGAGTCATCATGCGCTGTCATTGCTTAAGTTCTAAGTAGGTAAGATTATGTTAGTATGGTTTTGTAATTTATTTCTAATTTCATGTCTTTTGTGATGAAAACATAATACACATTTCTTTCTCTTGAATATACATCGTGTGTGTGTGTGTGTGTGTGTGTGTGTGTGTTCAACATTGTTGATTATCCAGTTGTTTTCCTCCATTTTATTTATTTATACTAATAAATCTGTTTCTATGCACTTTTTTCCTCTATCTTAAAAATGTTTTGAAAGCACTGAACAACTTGTAGTCATTTTTCCTGAAGCTCTTATTTCACTGATAGTCATCACCTCTATCTTGCCTGCCTATAATTCACTCATGTTTCCCTGTTAAACTTGGGGACAAGTCTCCAGCTACTACTCCTTTTCCAGGACTGGGACCCTGCCTCCAGCACCATTCTCCACATGCTGTGCTATTTAAACTTATTCACTGTCCTTTATTACCACAATCTGAAAGAGACAGTTCTATTTTTTTCTTTGTCTCTCTTCAGTACACCTCAGCTTAGAATTTTCATTAGGATAGTTTAATACTTTTAATCTCAAATTCTATATTTTCCCCTCAATGGCAAGAATTACTCTTCAATTTTTATAATTTATATCCATTTGATTTTCAGGATTTTTCCTTAATTCTGAGTAGTTTTCTTCTCACTTTGCTGCATTCCGGGTGTTTTATCAATGCCCATCATATGTTGTACATATATATGAGAAATATGAGATACATATAAACTATACATAGGAAATATGAGATTCATCCCACTCCACCTTCTTCTAAAGAAAAGAAGATTGCTCTTCTTTTCTTTACTTTCCAACCTCTGATGGTTTTTTCCCTTAATACAGTGTATTGGTTAGCTGAGGAATAAGACAGTGTGCTTGCTAAAGTGTAGCATGTCCATATATGTCTCACCCCCTTCCCCCAGCCCCCAGTCAGTAATGGAATGATCAGGCTACAGTTCTTCCTCCTCAATATTCTGTAGGTGGTTTTCACCTACTTTCTCATCATCAGTGTGACAGATAACTTGCCTGTGGCTGATCTGATCCTTTTCTTCCTTTTTAGGTAATCTGTTTCTTCTCTGGAAGCTTGCAAGAGTTTTCTCCTTTTCTTTGAAGTTCTGGAATTTCTCTAAGCTTTTTAAAAAATCATTAACTTTGCCTGGTTGTTAAAGGAATAATTTTCATCTGTCAACATGGCTTTTTTTTTTTTTCAGATCAAGTTAGATACATGCTTTAGTTCCTATCCTCTATCTGTTTTGGCCCTTCCCTCCAGAACTCCTACAACTTTTGTACCATGCATGAAACTCCCTAAATGCTATGATTCATGGTCTGGTCTATCACTTCTATATGAATGGATTGGTTTTACTGCTTAATCCAAGTGAACATTTTCCCCCTCTCCCTTAGCTTGCTCAGTCATGTTAGATGCATTACTGTGGTTTATTCGTGCAGAACACCATTTTTCTGGGGTACCTTCAGAGGAAATCGCCACATTTGTGGCAGAATTAACAGGATTCTATACTTAGGGGCCAGTAGTTTATCATTGATAGTTAGTTCTAACTTTAATCAAAAGTTCCAGTGTTTTGGTGGTATATAAAAGTGTATAATTTTATTTGGGCTTCGAAGGTGGCTCAGCAGTCCAGAATCCATCTGCCTCACAGGAGACACAGGTTCAGTCCCCGGGTCAGGAAGATCCCCTGGAGAGAAGGAAATGGCAACCCACTCCAGTATTTCTACCATGGGAAATTCCATGGACAGAGGACACTGACGGGCCACAGTCCCTGAGGTAGCAAGAGTTAGACATGACTTAGTAACAAAACCACCGCCACGCTTTTATTTATGTATCTTTCATTATCTGAGAGGCCTCTACTTATTGGTTTCCAGAGCAAGCCTATTCATCATCAGAGAACTAGTTCATTTTTTTTCCTTCCATGAAGGCATTGCCTATCCACATTGCTTTCTTCTCTAAATATCTCTTGCTTTCATTCCCTCTTCCTTTAGTTTTACAGCTTGAAGACTTAATTTAGTTTACTGCCATAAACAGTGCTTGCCACAGAGTAGTAACTTAACACATATTCACTTACTGAACAAATAAATAAATGAATTCATGCTCAAGTACATATATTTAATGTAAGAGTAAATATAGAACATTGATATATATATATCACAACATCTAGTGCCATATGATACTCTTAATAAGTAAACAAAAGAGTATCTGTAGAATATTTTATAAGAAGCAGATAGTGACTGATCACTGGGAGTCTTTCAGTTCTAGTTCTATCAATTTATTTCTATAATTTTACTAAAATACCATTGGCCAAATGTATAGACAAAATATGTTGAAACCATCGAAGATCAGATACTGTGTCTTACTCATCTGTATTATTGCTAAATCCTACTCAGGGTAGGTTTCTGAGGAGCTAAATGTTACTGTGAGTAAGAATAACCCAGAGGCCCTGTTAGATGAAGATTCTTTCCCCTCTTCATAAAAGTCTAATTCAATAGATATGAGGTGGATCTCAAATACTTGCATGTTTAAAAAGCACCCCAGATGATTATGATATAGCTAGGTCACCCCAAATCAACACTTAGAGACACATTGGTGAAATGCTTCAATAATATTTGTTCAAATGATTTCATTCATTTAAAGAGCTTCACCATTTTGTAATGTGTTACTCTTAAAGAAATGAGCTAACAATTTCTTCCCTTAAAAGAGATTTTTAATTATAATTTCTCTATTTATGAAGATATAAATCTGACTGAAATGTCCAAGTAAAGTATGTCAGGCAACCAATGTTGAGGATTGTTATGTAAAGCTGTGAAAGAAAAAGAGCAATATGAAATGTTCAGAAGAGACAAATCCATAGAGTCAGAAAGTAGATGAGTGGTTTCCAGAGACTGGAAGAAGGGAGAAATGGAGAGTGACTATAAATGAATATTTAGTCTTGGGGAATGAAAGTGTTCTGAAATTAGGTAGTGATCACAATTCTGTGAATTTACTAAAAACCACTGACTTGTACACTTTGAAAGGGTGAGTTTTATGGTATTTGAGTTACAATTCACATACTATACTGTATATACTCAATAATGCTGTTATTAGAAAATAAAATAACTAAGTCTAGTAAATTATATAAAGATTAATAAATAAGATGGAAGAACAAATGAACAACTGTGCACTTGCCTCTAGTTTTTTTTAGTTGTAAGGATGAGACCTTTGTGGAAGATATTCTTGTAAAGAACTCTCTTGGCTCTGAAGGGAAATTTATATTTCAGTCTGATTGTGGAGGCTTCTTAACAAACTGTTATAGAACTTGTGATCAGAAGGAAGAACTGAATTTATCATGTGAATAAGCTAGTTGTGCTTTGCATACATGCACGCGCGCACACACACACACACACACATACACAAAATGTCATGTGTTATTGTTCTCATGGTTCTATAGAGAAACACTGAAACAGAAAAATCCTATCCAGTTTAACTGTGCAAAGATAAAAACTTAAGTCAGTTTTTGAAAACTATACTATTTCCTTTTAGTTCATCTGATTTCTATTTAGTCTTTTAAAGTGTAAAAATCTACTTTCCTTTCTTGCCATGTCCTTTGCACTAACCAAAAGATTCAGAAGCCCGTAAGTTTTCTTTTATCTTGACAATGAGTGGCAGAAAGAGCAGAAAGGAAGGATGTTTTCAAGCAAGGACTGAGTAAAGGTAACAGTTTTCCTTTGTTATCAGGCCTCTTCACTGATAAGGAGCTTTTTTTCTTCTTCTTCTTCTTCCTTTTTTTGTGAATTTGAGAGAAAGCAACTGTAGAGAAAGGGCTAGGCATTCCTTGAGATTTATTTTTTTCCAAACTGATAATAAATGTTCAAAAGTTGACAGAAGTCATGCAAAATTATGAGTGACAGAGACATGCTAGTATTTTTTTAAAGTTTGTTCAGTTATTTTTTCCTTTTGTAACGATGAGACTAATGTCTTCTGAGCTCTTTACATGACTGAGGTGAAACCAGAAATACCACGAGTTATTAAATAATCAACATATTTGGATAGGAAGAACAACATATGTAATATTTATCTTATTCACTATTATAATTTTACTTTAAGATCATATATTTTTTCCAGGGGTCACATCAATAGAGTAAATTGAATTTGTAGATTCCACAAACCACTTTAGTTAAATTAATCTCCAAACCTCGAGCACTGACATTCTGATACTGTTTGAAATTTCCAGCTTAATTAAATAGGCCTTCCAAATTAAGAGGTTAATTTCCTTGCTTCATTTGATACTTTATACACAAACATATATAGCTTATTTAACTTTCAAAATATTTAAGAGGGTTTCCCGGATGGCTCAGTGGTAAAGAATCTGCCTGCCAACTCATGAGATGCAGGAGACACGGGTTGCCTCACTGGGTCAGAAAGATACCCTGAAAGAGGAACCGGCAACCCATTCCAGTGTTCTTGCCTGGAAAATCCTGTGGACTGAGGAGCCTGGTGGGCTACAGTCCATGGGGTTGTGAAGAGTTGAACATGACTTAGTGACTGAACAGCAACAACATATTTAAATTAAACCCTCTAGTCCATATCTATTCCAAGCTTTGTATTGCCTGTCACAGTTTCTGTTGCTATACAACAGAACAAAAATTATTGATGTGTTTCACTGTTTGGTCATGAAGAATAGCTAGTAACTTTGACTGCCAAACACCCCACAGATAGAAGCTGCTAAAGACAGCCTTGATGATACAGGTTATAACTTCCAACCTAATAGATAATACACTCTTTGTGCTGAATAAATGACTATGTTCTTATTTATAATTATACTCAGTTCCATTAGCAACATTTTTAATACCCATCTGGATTCAATGGAAATTTGATTCAGTGTTCTATTCTTAAAGTATCAGCAAACTAAACAAAAACACAGACTGAAAAGTCATAACCAAAACTAAATTTTGCATTGGTCTTGTGTTTCCCCAGTCATCAGATTATCCTCTTGCACCTCTTCTCTCTCTTCCAAGGTAATTACCCAGCTGTTCCCATATTTTTTGATTCAAAATGACAGAAATGGCATTTTAAAAGCTATACATCGCTATAGTTTCTATATACAGTACACTTACAAAAAAGAAGTAAAATATACACTGTGGTCTGGTCTGGGAACCATTGTTTACTTTTAGATCCTGCACATAAAAAAGAAATGGGTGGAGTTTGACCTTCTATCGTTTGTAGTCTGAGATGCTAAGAAACACTCTTTCTTGACCCAAATAGGAGAGAGCTAGATTCATACACCATATGTTTCATTTTTCGCATTCACTGATGGAATATAAGGGGTATACAAAAGTTACAGATGTTAGTCATTTGTTGAACGATGCTTATTTTTAAGTTTACAATCTAATAGCAAGCAATGTCTCAGCAAATTTTAACATAGAGTATTAGGAGCAGGCACACACTATTTTCTTAAAATTACTAAAAGTTTTGAGAACACTAACTAGAACAACAGCCTTTGATTCACTGGCTACCTAAGGGAGGAGTTCAATGGGTTTGACTCTGGGATGCTTACTATATTTAGTCATCTCTGAAACCTACATGTAATTGCTTTGGCATGTAAACCCTGATTTTTTGGTCAAAAGATAAACTATTCTTTTGGGATAAATGTACCTGATGGTTTAGCCATTTTATTAGTTTCACTAGGAAGAAGCTAACCCTAAGAAAATTTCCTTTAATGATGTACAATTTAAAAAAGGTTTTAAGAAGGAGGATAAAGTAATTCTGATGTTTTGTTATCTAGAACAAAAAATGTTAAAGGCACTACTTGATAATATTTGTGAATTGTTCTGATAACTCTAAGTTATACCTACATAACACATCAGAAAGTTTCATTTATAATCTTTATTACCCTCACCCTTCTCAATGCTCCCCTCTGCTGAAGAAGCTAAGCCCAGGAAACTTTCTTAGACTCACCTGCCAGCAGTGTTCCACATAGATTTTATTAACAAGAGGCACTTGGCATTTGAGCAAGATGTAAAGAAGGAAGAGAAAGGGAAGCTTTTAAACTCTGGTCTCTATATGGTGTCTGATTAAAGTAATCAATCCTCTTCTGGAGTCCAAAGCATCACATAATGTGTGAAACAAGAAAGCAAGGAGGCTACTCTTCTCGAATATTTACGTCACACCAGTAAGGTATTTTCAGAAATTCCGAGCTTATGTTCTGAATAGATGGTTACACTTGTTTTCTGTAAGATGCTTGAAAATTCAAGTGAGGGAGGAAGGAACCTCTAGAATTGCCTAAAATAGTCAGAATTTTACAAGGGGTCTTGAGGGAATCTGACCTACCTTGAACTGATACTATCCCAAGAAACGAAAATATAGCGGGAATCTTAATTAAAGATGACTCCTGACAACTGTTCATAAGCAAGAGATAATTTTAGCTTCTTATAACAGAAACTGTAAAAGTAGAGTGGCAACATTTTTGTTTGAGACTATCACGTGAAGCTTTGCTACGCAAGGGGATCAGGCATCCTACCCTGAAGTATGCCATATTGGAATATGGATTACTGTGAGCTGAAGTCAATTGAGAATTGACAGATTCAGGAAGAAGGCTCCTGTGTCTTCCCTTATCTGACTAAATGCAGAAACTTCTGAGAAATAGAGACTGCCATAAATCCCCTCTCCAGGAGAAGAAGCACTGATATGACTCTGTACAAACAAAATAAACAACCTTGAAAAAAAATCTTCCATTAATTTCCTCATATATTTACCTTCCTACAACTTATTGTTCCCAGAAGGCCAAGCCCCCTTTCTTTTTTTTTTTTTTTTGTTTTGAAGAGAAATGAATTTATTCACATTTATTCACTAGAAGATTTAGTCACTTCTTCAGAATTTATCACTCTGTTGAAATGGTATATAAGCTCTCATGTCTAACCATTTCTTTGAATTTTCACTTCTTTTCTGTGAAAATATGTACAACTATTAACAACAGTGAAGTTTGTATGCTTTTCTCCTATTAATCTTTTGTCAATTTTATTTGCAGGCTTCAGTAATTAAATCTAAAATGATATAGGAAATTCTTTTCTTTTCACATATTACCTCCATAGAGAAAAACAACTAATAATATTTTTCCCTTTTGCAAAAGAAATATTATGAGACATAGTGATTTTCAGGCTTTTGTTGGATTTAGGAATAAAATTATTCATGAAATGCATTGGGGGGTGCTTATCTTTTTAAGTCTTTAGATAATTGACTCAAGAATCCAATCTTGATGCTATAATACTTATTTCATAAATTGTCATTTCCGTTAACAAACTTTTATGGATTAGGGTAAAGGCATGGCTGCCAATGGCTTACTTATTCTGCTATTGCAATTCAGTGCAAGATTTAATATAGTGGTAGAAGGGGAATACTGTTGGAAATATTTTTGATGCCAATTCAGATGTGATTTGCAACTTTAATTTTAATGTTTATTATTTAACATATTGTATATGTCTTATTTTATTGTTTTTCCTACAAAACTTAATTTATAGTCAATTACAATTACCAATCAACTTTGAAAACACAAATCAACTAAAACTTGGATAATAACTGAGTGGATTTTTCCCTTAGGCTATTTATGCTTAAAGCTTTCTATGCTTATTGTTGTCTAACAGGTAGAAGTAAGCATTGCCTGTTCAAATGCTTCCATTTTCACTATTTTTTTTCATTCCTACAAATTCTAATCTGAACCTTCAGCATTGATAGTTTCCCTTGCGGCCAAAATAAAACAAACAAACAAACACTGTAACAGTGTTTCACAGACAATAGAACTTAAATAACTACTTAATTGTTTATCATTAGTATAACAATTATCTTACTTTAAAGCTGGGGATGTATCATCACTTTTAAAGTTTTGCAACATCCTTTAGTGATTGGATGTAGTAGACGCTCCAACATTTATTTTGAATTGAAATAAATCGGTGATGCTAGTGGTAAAGAACCTGTCTGCCAAAGCCAGAGACAGAAGAGACTCGAGTTTGATACTTGGGTTTGGAAGATGCCCTGGAGAAGGCCATGGCAACCCACTCCAGTATTCTTGCTGGAGAATCCCATGAATGGAAGAGCCTAGTGGGCTACAATCTATGGGGTTGCACAGAGTCAGACATGACTAAAGGGACTTAGCACAGTACAGTACGTAATTTCTTTAGTTGACTTATTCTATCTTATTACTTAAGAAACATTCAGTGTTCAGATGAATATGTCCGTTTTGTTAATTTTCAGTTTTATGATTTTTTCCTTTTCTTCGTTGGAATGTACTGCTATGTTAATGGGAAAAACTGCTGATTTTTAAGGAGAAGTGATCTTTTTGTGTGTATATTATTTGGTTGAAAATATTTCATATAGTAACAACTGCATAAAAATGGATAAGATAATGCTATTAATCACATACACATTACCCTAGGGCCTTCAATGAATTGCATTTCAATTGTTTCACTCTATTTCTGAGAAGACTGTCTGAAAGAATGTTAAGAATTTGATCTGGAGACTGTTCAAGAAAAAGCTCTAATTTCAAATATTTTGCCATCCCTGCATTTATATGGATAAATGCCCAGAATGTGTGGCCATCTGTGGATTTTTGATGTTCAAGGATAGCTGGTTTGTGGAAATAGAGAGGTAAACTATTCTGGTTAGGACTGCAATGATTTGGAGCTTTTAGTTAGCATAAAGGGACAGATGAAGAGTGTAAATACATCAGAAGCAAGATAAGAGAAAATTCCCATAGCAGCACATAGCCAGCGAGACTGAAAGCAATGAACTGCTTGAGGTCAGAGGGTATGTCTTATTCATCTCCTTATCTTTATCTCCTAACCAAATTCTGTCATTGCCTAGGACCTAAGTAAATGTTTGTTGAATTAAGTTAATTAAACTAGCTTAATTCATTCATTCCATGACTCTATTAGGTCGGAAATATTTCCTGTTTACATATGATGATATCAAGGCTCAAAAATGTTAATAACAGGCAGAACTGGGAGGAACTGGGATTTGAATGCAGTCTTCAGGAGTCCAGAATCCATAATATCTCCATTATACTATGATTTTTCAGAATATGTTTTCAGTAACTATGATAGTGAAAATGAAAGTTACTCAGCCGTGTCCAACTCTTTGCGGCCACATGCACTGTATAGTCCATGGAATTCTCCAGGCCAGAATACTGGAGTGAGTAGCCTTTCCCTTATCCAGGGGATCTACCCAGCCCAAGGATCAAGCCCAGGTCTCCTGCATTGCTGATAGTTTCTTTACCAGCTGAGCCACAAGTTCAGTTCAGTTCAGTCGCTCAGTCATGTCCGACTCTTTGTGACCCCATGAATCAGCACGCCAGGCCTCCCTGTCCATCACCAACTCCTGGAGTTCACTCAGACTCATGCCCATCGAGTCAGCGATGCCATCCAGCCATCTCGTCCTCAGCCGTCCCCTTCTCCTCCTGCCCCCAATCCCTCCCAGCATCAGAGTCTTTTCCAATGAGTCAACTCTTCGCGTGAGGTGGCCAAAGTACTGGAGCTTCAGCTTTAGCATCATTCCTTCCAAAGAAATCCCAGGGCCAATCTCCTTCAGAATGGACTGGTTGGATCTCCTTGCAGTCCCAGGGACTCTCAAGAGTCTTCTCCAACACCACAGTTCAAAAGCATCAATTCTTTGGTGCTCAGCCTTCTTCATAGTCCAACTCTCACATCCATACATGACTACAGGAAAAACCATAGCCTTAACTAGAAGGACCTTAGTCAGCAAAGTAATATCTCTGCTTTTCAATATGCTATCTAGGTTGGTCATAACTTTTCTTCCAAGGAGTAAGCGTCTTTTGATTTCATGGCTGCAGTCACTATCTGCACTGATTTTGGAACCCAGAAAAATAAAGTCTGACACTGTTCCCACTGTTTCCCCGACTATTTCCCATGAAGTGATGGGACCGGATGCCATGGTCTTCATTTTCTGAATGTTGAGCTTTAAGCCAACTTTTTCACTCTCCTCTTTCACTTTCATCAAGAGGCTCTTTAGTTTCTCTTCACTTTCTGCCATAAGGGTGGTGTCATGTGCATATCTGAGGTTATTGATATTTCTCCCAGCAATCTTGATTCGAGCTTGTGTTTCTTCCAGTCCAGCATTTCTCATGATGTATTCTGACAGAATGTGGTCCGCTGGAGAAGGGAATGGCAAACCACTTCAGTATTCTTGCCTTGAGAACCCCATGAACAGTATGAAAAGGCAAAATGATAGGATACTGAAATAGAAACTCCCCAGGTCA
>SJYA01003251.1:919330-991062 GCA_006410615.1 Neotragus moschatus | reverse complement strand
CAGGAGAAATATCAATAACCTCAGATATGCAGATGACACCATCCTTATGGCAGAAAGTGAAGAACTAAAAAGCCTCTTGATGAAAGTGAAAGAGGAGAGTGGAAAAAGTTGGCTTAAAGCTCAATATTCAGAAAACTAAGATCATGGCATCTGGTCCCATCACTTCATGAGAAATAGATGGTGAAACAGTGGAAACAGTGTCAGACTTTATTTTGGGGGGCTCTGAAATGACTGCAGATGGTGATTGCAGCCATGAAATTAAAAGATGCTTACTCCTTGAAAGGAAAGTTATGACCAACCTAGATAGCATATTCAAAGGCAGAGACATTACTTTGCAACAAAGGTCCATCTAGTCAAGGCTATGGTTTTTCCAGTGGTCTTGTATGGTTGTGAGAGTTGGACTCTGAAGAAGGCTGAGCACTAAAGAATTGATACTTTTGAACTGTGGTGTTAGAGAAGATTCTTGAGAGCCCCCTGGACTGCAAGGAGATACAACCAGTCCATTCTAAAGATCAGTCCTGGGTGTTCATTGGAAGGAATGATGCTAAAGCTGAAACTCCAGTACTTTGGCCACCTCATGCGAAGCGTTGACTCATTGGGAAAGACTCTGATGCTGGGAGGGATTGGGGGCAGGAGGAGAAGAGGACGACAAAGGACGAGATGGCTGGATGGCATTATCAACTCGATGGACATGAGTTTGGGTGTACTCCAGGAGTTGGTGATGGACAGGGAGGCCTGGTGTGCTGCAATTCATGGGGTCACAAAGAGTCGGACACAACTGAGCGACTGAACTGAACTGAACTGAACTGAAGCTACATAGTTCATCTCTAATTTTTTTCAAATTTTTGCAAATATTTTTTAAAATTATAATACATTTATTGAAAGCAGTTTGTGTGTAAGTGGACCTGCACAGTGCAGATCATTATTGTTCAAGAGTCAACACTATAGTCTTACGCTATAGTACTGGGTTTAGGGCTTAAGCATTTGAGTTTTGAAAAATATAATTCAGTCCATACCACTTTTCATTCCTTTTCTTATCTATTGTATTAGCTAAGACTTACTTTTGGATGTTGAAAAGGTTTTGTACTGGGGACGTCCTACCTTGTTCTTAATTCTAGCAAGGAAGTTTTTGCTTTCTCACGATAAATATGATCTTAGCTCTAGATTTTTGGTAGATGTTATTTTTCAAGTTAAGGAAATTCTCCTCTATTCCTAGCCTGCTAAGAGCTCCTTTATTTTCATGGTTTGTACCATCACCACACATATTATTCAGGTTCAAAATGATGAGACACACCTTCTTTGCTGCATCCTTCTCATACTAATCAGCTACTGTGTTCTGGGTATTAAACTTATATTTTTAAATAAGCCTTTTTAAAATTACATTGGCATATTTGAAGCCCCATCAATAACATAAGCTGATAAAGCAGTATCCCTGACTCCAATCTTATGTCCTTCAAATATATTTTCCATATAGCCCTAAGAAGACTTTCCTTGACTACCAACACCCACTCTCAGGCACCCCACCTTACAATCTCCATATTTATTCTTTGTATGCATTAAACAATAAAATAAAATTTCTGGATTTCAGTTACATGTCCAATGATTTGATTCCAACATTAAATTGTAAGTTTTCTAAAGAATAAGGTTATTTATACCTAAGCCTACCACAAGATCAGATGATGTTAGAGATTAAATAAAATTAATAGAATAAATGAAGATACAGAAACAAGTAAGAAAATTTTGAATCACATTCTATTTTGACACCTGCTTAGCTTCTATTCTTTTATTAAATATTCCTTAAATAATTAATATAGGAAAAATTATGAAGGTTCATTTAAGGAAATGATTGCTCAAAAAATTTGTATATTTTTATCTTCCACTTTGTTTTTTTATATTAGGACCCAGGAGCAAGCAGGTCCTCAGAGCACTCCCCTATGGCTAACCCACTCAATACATAATTTCTCAAGCTGATGTATAAAATGAAGATTATTTATTGTTTGCTTATTATTATTATTACCTTTTGATACAGCATATATAAAATAGTTGATTCAAGTGAAAATTCAACAATGGTTATAAAAAATTAGTAAACAGAAACCTCAATTAAATAGAATAGAAGGCTCAAAGTCGGGAGTTTTCACAGCTAAAACAAAGCAGAGCCCAGTGGAAAATACAAAGACTCCTTTTCTTTCCTATGAAAGACTCAGCCAATGAAAAATCAGTGACTCTGTTCATTGCAGCACCTGTTGACTTAAAAAAAATACACGCCTGAGAGTCATGAGTCAAATTGTATTTGGGGCAAAATGAAGTCTATAGTCTGGGAAACAGCACCTCAGATAGCTCCAAGAAACTACTCCAAAGATGGTCAGTATATATGTGATTTTGTTGAAGGTGTGTACATATTATTTGAACATATTTTTTTGTTCAAAAATCAAGCACACATTTTTTGAAGGTTTCTGCCGCTTACAAGGAACAATTATCACCATGGATTTGTGTTTTTCTAGATGCGAAGAGACACAAGAATTGGGTTCATAAAATCATCTCCTGAAAATATCTAACTATCTGAAGACCTGTTCTCCCAGTTTTTCCCAGAGCACAGAATGCCTCATTTCTGTTCTCTACCCTGAGCTCCATTCAAAGAGTGTTGAAAATCAGCAGCTGTGTCAGTACTTGATCTAATCCTTATAGAGGTATATGACAAATGCCAATTTGTAATTGACATGTGCAATCTTTCTTTCTTCTTTAAAAGATTTCCCTTGCCATTGTCATTCGGAAACTTGACTGTGTCTTGCCATGGTGGCAGACCTTGAATTGCAGCTCTGTGCTTCTCCTGTATGTTTGCTGCAGAAATATCTGGCAGTCTATTTGTTTCAGGTCAACATTTCAGTGGCCCCCACAGGGACCAGAGAAGACTCCCAACAGCTCTAGAGCTGGTGTGCAAACAGGTGCAGTACCCTCTTTTGAGCCCATTGTTGATTACTGTTTTACTCACCAACTCTAGAAAGTGAAGATGTGTTTATCCTGGAACTGAGCTTTCACCCTCTTTGCATTTGAAGCACTCTGGCTTTATTTGGGATCTATTTAAATGTTTTGACTTTCTGGTTAATATGTGATTCTTTAGGCTATTAGTCATTTGGTACTTGGGTGTGATTTGAGATCAGACTCTTCAATGGAAACTGACCAGCCTGTTCCCTGCAGAACAGAGGTTGCTACTCCTAAAGTGGCTAGCCTTCAGCCCATTTTTAAAATTTATTTATTTATTTTAATTGGAGGCTAATTACTTTACAGTATTGTGGTATTGTGGTATTGTGCCATACATCAATGTAAACAAAGCTTTTTTCTCTGAAACAAAACTGGGTTTTTCAGGCTTTGATTCATTCCTTTGGAAGGGCTACAAGAAGATTACTCTTTTTCCCTGGCAGAGACTCAGCCAGTGAAATACCAAGGACTGTGTTCACTACAGAGTTCCCAACTTCCTCTTTCTTCTATAAAATGGTTCTCCTTCCCTTGGCCTGCAGATACTTGCATATGGCTTGCCATGATTACAAGCCACAAATTGTAATTCTCTGCTGATCCCAAACAAACCCATATTTGCTAGAAAAAGATCTGGCAGTCTGTTTGTTTTGGGTCAAAACCCTTTAGCATGTTAGAGAAATTAGTAATAATTCAGGAATCATTTACTTTAAAAAGTAAGTTGGACATTTTTGTCAATATCTAATGATTGTGTGTAAAATATGTTATTTACTCACTCATGTTTGACTCTTTGTGGCCCATAAACTGTAGCCCTCCAGGTTATTCTGTCCATGAAATTCTCCAGGAAAGAATGCTAGAGTGAGTGGCTATTTACTTCTTCATGAGATCTTCTCAACCCAGGGATTAAACCTGGGTCACCTGCATTGCAGGCAGATTCTCTACAGTCTGAGCCATCCGGGATTGTGTATACAGGAAGGAGCCATTCCAAACCTAACACTGGACAAAATAATTGTTTAAACAGTATAATAATGTACAAAAATAGTGTTCAACAGAATGTCATAAAAACAAATAGAAATCAGTTTTGTGAAATAAATTGTTATTTGAGATTAGTGTGAAGATTCATCTTGGACAATGCTTCTGAGCATCTCCAGAGCATCTCCAATATCCAAGACATTTACATTTGACAATGCTCACATGGAAATAAAGTACTATATGGAAAGAATATATTACCTTTAAAAAGCTTTGGTTAATATTTCTATGATACTCAGGAGAATAATTTCATTGATGACCAGAGGAGTACAAAATAAACAGACACCACTCATTAGTGGAAGAGAATTAATAATCACAGAATAGTCCTTTTCTTCTCCAAAAGTTTGTTTAGAGCTTCTTTGACATCTTTGTTTCTCAAACAGTAAATCAAAGGATTCAACATGGGAGTGAGTAGGGTGTAACACAAGGAGGCCACTTTACTCAGCTCAGGATATGTGTCCGGAGTGAGATACATAAAAGAGACAGCACCATACAGTACACTCACGACTCCCAGGTGGGAGCTGCAAGTGGAGAAGGCTTTTTTACGTCCTTCGGTGGAGGGTATCTTTAGAACTGTGGACACAATGTACAAATATGAAATAACAATAACTATGATGGTAGGCAAGATAATGAGGCCAGATAAGGTGAAAGAAACCATTCTCAGGATGAAGAGGTCAGAACAAGATAGTCTCTGAAGTGGGCGAGTGTCACAGTAAAAATGGTCGATGGCCCGAGAAGCACAAAAGGATAAAGTAAATGTCATGCTGGTCTGAAGAACTGAGCTGATACAGCCACACAAATAGGAACCAGCCACCAACTGAACACAGAAACGTGTTGGCATTTGGACAGTGTAGAGGAGTGGATTGCAGATGGCAATGAAGCGGTCATAAGCCATGACTGCCAGGAGAAACCCCTCAGTCACAATGAAGAGGGCAAAGAGAAAGAGCTGGGTCACACAGCCTGCAAATGAGATGGACTTGCTCACAGACCAGAAGTTGATCATAGCCTTGGGTGCAATAACAGACGAATAGACGAGATCAATGAAGGAGAGATTGCCTAGGAAGAAATACATTGGTGTGTTCAACCAGGGATCAGTCATAATAATGACCATCATGCCAACATTCCCTAGAAGGATAGTGGCATAGACAAGCAGAAAAAGCAGGAAGAGGAGAATGTGGAGCTCTGGACGGACCCTGAAGCCGACAAGAATGAAGTCAGTCACGTCTGAGTAGTTGCTTGTTCCCCTGTCACCCATGGCAGAAACCTGCGGAGAGGTACAAAGCAAAATAACCAAATGAACTCTTGACTGTCATCCTAGTTACAGATCATCTCTTACTGTATTAGGAGTCACAAAACTGTTCTAAAATCATTATTTATTTTAACCTTAAAAGTTACTAATTTATACAAGTGGTGAAATTAGATCTTTTCTTTCTGAATCTAATACAGTGTCTTTTCACCATATACCTTTCAGAGTGCATGTATCACTTCTGTATGTATTTCCAACCCGTGATTTATGGAATAAATGTAATGTCAGAAAATAGTGATTGCAAGAGAGCACAAATATTTCAATAAATGACATTTTGGAAGCAATTTTGGAGTCTGAGTTTGGAGTTAAGGGCTTCAGTAGTCTAGTTTAGGAAAACTTAGCTTGGCAGGCATAGAGTACCAGCAGATACAAAGGAAATGATTGAATTTTAAGATACCTAAAAGGTGCAATTATTTTTTGTGGGTAATGGAAACCAGGGATTATAATATAATTTGTATACTCACAAAGAAAAAGTTGTGCACAAGCAAAACACAAAAATTATCAACACTTGTAAGCTAGAATTTCTCCAGATGAGCCTCAAAATTTCTTTCACAAAAACAATTTCCTTCATTTCCTCAAATGACAGCTCATAGTAAAGAAAGAGACTTATTCTGTCTAAATAAAATTATTTAGAAATGGATATTGAACAAAAGATACATAAAGAAGATATTGTTGATTGCATTCTTATTTACCTGGAATATAACTTTCACAGTCATCATTAGTTCACTTACTAGACACTTCAAATAAGATCACTGTTTTCCCCAGGGCTTTATACACATGAATCTGTGTAGACAACAATAATAATGGCAAACATTATGTGACATCTTTTATAGGCCACATCTCTAAATGCTTTCATAATAGCTCATTTAATACATACAACAATAATATGAGGTGAGTGCTATTGTTTTCCCCAGTTTACAGGAAGGAAAATGAAGTACCAAGAAATAAAAAATGTTGAAAGACACCTACTAGGGTCAGAATTGAAATCTGAAGCCAAGAAATCTGGTTCCAGAACCCATGCTCTAATCACTGTGCGATATCTATCACCTTTTTGTTTGATAAAGAAATATGAGAGAAGTTTAATATTTTGGTGAGGAACAGATGACATTCAGTAAAATGGTATGATGTTGTCTTGATATATTTTTGTTATTCACCAGATCCATCAAAAATTAAATATAAAGATAATTATATTATAAAGGGGCAAGATTTTAAATAGATCAGAGTTAGGGTCTTAGGAGTATAAATTATTTAGACAGTGAAAGGAAACCCTGTAGTAGTTGTAAAATGTTTTTTGAAAAATATTGTATCTTATTTATATTTCTTTAAAATCCTGCCTAGAACCAAGGGACCAGGTTACTTTAATTTTTGAGATTTATTCCTATCAAACTCATTCTAATGTTAATAAGTTTACAGCTAAAAACACTTATGTCTGGAAAATGGAGAGTGTTTTTCCCAGAGTATTCAATAGACAAGTAGTCAGTTGGTGATTTATTATTTGTCAAAAACTCACATGCTTTCAAATTTACTCTTACCTTATATTGTTTGGTAATTTGTCATGTTCTGTAAAAAGAATCAGCAGAATTCTGATGTTTTGCCTTGTTATTGTTTTAATTTTAGAAAGAATAAACAAATTTAATGACTATGTTACAAAAATAATTTTTAAAAAATCATTATGTCAGAATAAAATGAACCCCTTTCCTCTCAAAATTTCCAAATACATGTTCATCTTCCCAGTTTCATATTCTCCCCTTAGAGAAAATAACCTTATTTTTCTTACTGCTTTATGTAAACTACTGAACTTTCCTTTAGTAATTGACATTGGAAAAAGTCATTGTCCTTTGTAGAAGACAAACAAGTGTATTTTCCAGTGATGCTTGGTTAACTCTGAAATGCTTTCAAGAATTATATTCTGTAGTTATGCAAAGTGAATCTGAGGAATCAATCAATAGGATAGTCCCTCTTCTGCATTCTCCAGTGCTTGAATGCTTTTAAGAAGCAAAAGTAGATTGTCTTAGACATCCAATTAGAGGTCCTGAGTCATCTGGAATCTCTGATAATCTGCTCAAATAGCATTAGCAGTTTTCATAATGGCTTTGGCATGACAGTATAAATTTTTATAATTGCAGCATTGAGGTTTCCTTTATCTTCTGGGATATAGTCCTCCTGGGAAAGAAAGAAGTATGTATTTATTATTAAGATGTCTAGACTCCAGAGTCAAGATCCATGAGGAACATAGGAACTCCAGAAAGAAAGAAAATGGGGATGGGTGTGTGTGGAAGCAGCCTAACAGGAGTCAGCATACATACAAGAGCTGATTTCTTGTAAGAATCCTCTGGGAAGGACCAAAAAAATCTTTTAAAATCATCAATCCAAAAAAAGACATATCTGAGTCAGAGTTCTAAAACACAACTCCTTGCATCTAAAAATGCAGCTCTACTCATTATTTTTTCTCAAACACTTTATTGAGAAATAATTAGTGTGAAATAAACTGTATTCACTGAGTATACATTTCTATGAGTTTTGCCAGTTTTATACATCAATGAAACCATCACTATATCAAGATACAGAGCATTTTCATCACCTCCAAGAGACTCATCATGCCCTTTTTAAACTACGCCTGCTTCCAACTCCATTTTCAGCTAACCAGTGATATGAATTTTTTTTTTGCGTATAAACATGTTTGCATATAGTAGGCACTCTTTTCTCTCAGGTTTCTTTCACTGAGTAAAATGATTTTGAGATTTATTCATTTTGTAATATCTATAAGTAACTCATTATTTTTATTGATGAGTATTCAATTTACATATGTACCAAATTTTGGTACTCTTAAATCTTGGGCAGTTGAGGTGTTTTCTGATTTCAGATATTGTGAATAAAGTCAATAAAAATATTCACACACACTTATTTGATCAAGGACCCACTTCCNATTCATTTTGTAATATCTATAAGTAACTCATTATTTTTATTGATGAGTATTCAATTTACATATGTACCAAATTTTGGTACTCTTAAATCTTGGGCAGTTGAGGTGTTTTCTGATTTCAGATATTGTGAATAAAGTCAATAAAAATATTCACACACACTTATTTGATCAAGGACCCACTTCCTTCCTCTCCTCTCTCAGCACAGCATAACTTTTTTACACTCAAGCAAGTCCAGGAAAAAATACACAGATTTCTCTTCCCCTACATATCAGACAAAGGCTATCATATCGCCTCGAGAGTTAAGTCACTTTATCATGTCCACCTGTTTGTAACCCAGTGGACTGTAGTCCACCAACGTCTCCTGTCCATGGGAGTCTCCAGTCAAGACTACTAGAATGGCTTCTGTGCCCTCCTCCAGGGGATCTTCCCAAGCCAGGAATTGAACCACTCTTTTGTCCCCTGCATTGGCAGATGAGTTCTTTACCACTAGTGCCACCTGGGAAGCCCATCACCTGAGAGTATCAGACAGCAAATATATCTTATCCCCAAGGTACAAATAATGCAGAAGGTCTATTCAAAGCAATAGTGGCCAAAATATCTTGAAGATCTCTTTCTTTATCCAGCCTCCACTCACAGGGTAGAAGCTTGATCTCTGTCATGTTACACCAAGAATACTGGAGCTCTGATTTAAGTAGCCTGAGTTCAAAGGATGAAGCCTCTATGCCAAGAGCGATAATATCATTGGCTACTGACCATACCCAGAAACCTGCTCCTAAATCAGAGGTGTCACTCAGAGAACTGAATCACAGGTTTTGCCTCGAATGAAAAGTGTACCATAACAGAGAGCTCCAAGTGAACTGTATTTAGAACAAAGTGTGGAAAAGTTCAAGCAGAAGTGAATTCTGAAACTTAAAAATAATTTGGTGATAAGCAANATTCTGAGAGAGATGGGAATACCAGACCACCTCACCTGCCTCTTGAGAAATCTGTATGCAGGTCAGGAAGGAACAGTTAGAACTGGACATGGAACAACAGACTGGTTCCAAGTAGGAAAAGGAGTACGTCAAGGCTGTATATTGTCACCCTGCTTATTTAACTTATATGAGCCACAAGGGAAGCCCCAAAATACTGGAGTGGGTAGCCTATTCTTTCTCCAGGGGATCTTCCTGACCCAGGAATCAAACCAGGGTCTCTTGCAATGCAGGTGGATTCTTTACCAACTGAGCTATCAGGGAAGCCGCAGTCTTATGATAAGGTTGACAGACAGAAGGGTCCTATGGTTACAGATTTTTGGGAAATCCAATATGCAGTGCTGCCTCTCCTGCAATTTCATAAAGTGTATTAAAATCTCTGATAAAACTTTTAGTTAAGCAATTGTTTTAACTTCCTGTCAGGATTTCTCAAAGGTGTTTTGTTGAAGTCTTCCTCTCTTTTTTTGTATAATTAATTTTTAAATTTGTTTTATTTTATATTAGAGTACAGTTGATTTACAATATTGCATCAGTTTCATGTTTACAGCAAAGTGATTCAGTTAAACATATACCTATATCCATTCTCCTTCAGATTCTTTTCCTATATAGTTTATTACAGAATATTGAGTAGAGTTCCCTATGCTATGTAGTAATTTTTTGTTGATTGTCTGTTCTGTATATAACAGTATGTATATGTTAATCCCAATTCCCTGATAGCTCAGTTGGTAAAGAATCCACCTACATTGCAGGAGACACTGGTTCGATTTCTGGGTTAGAAAGATCCTCTGGAGAAGGGATAAGCTACCCACTCCCGTATTCTGACCTGGAGAATTCCATGGACTACACAGTCCATGGGGTTGCAAAGAGTCAGACACGACTGAGTGACTTTACCTTTACTTTGGGCCTCCCTGGTGGCCCAGTTGGTAAAGAGTCTGCCTACAATGTGGGAGAGCTGGGTTCAATCCCTGGGTCACGAAGATCCCTTGGAGAAGGAAGTGGCCACCCATCCCAGTATTCTTGTCTGGAAAATCATATGGACAGAGGAGCCTGGTGGGCTACATACAGTCCATGGGGTCACAAAGAGTTGGACACGACTGAGTGACAAACAGGGGCTTCTCTTGTGGTTCAGCTGGTTTAGAATCCACCTGAAATGCTGGAAAACTGGGTTTGACCCCTGGGTTGGGAAGATCCCCTGGAGAAGGGAAAGGCTACCCATTCCAGCATTCTGGCCTGATTCCATGGACTGTATAGTCCATGGGGTCTGTGGGTTGGACACAACTGAGTGACTTTCACTTTCAGTTTTCATTTCTTTTTTTTTTCTTTTTTTGATTGTAATATGTTTATTTTTTGGCTGTGCTGGGTCTTTGTTGCTGTGCATAGGCTTTCTCTAGTTGTGGTGAGCAGGAACTACTCTCTAGTTGTATTGTTCAAGCTTCTCATTTCAGTGCCTTTTCTTGTGGCGGAGCACTGGCTCTAGAGGGTGCAGACTTCAGTAGCCATGGCTCATGGACTTAGTTGTTCTGCAGCACATTAAATCTTTCTGGAATAGGGAGTGAACCCATGTTCCTTGCATTGGCAACAGATTCTTAACCACAGGCCCACCATGGAAGTCCCCTCATATCTCTTTTAAATGGGGCTTTTTTTTTTTTTTTTTTTTGGAAGGGTAGGGGAAAATAACAGGATATGTTTGTTAACTATCCTTGTGAGTAAAAGAAAGTATAATACTAGCTAAAAACATGATGAAATGTCATAGTCACTACATTTTTGTAGAAAATTATTTTAGCTTACAGGAAGATATTAAGAGTATAAAATAGTGACTTGTAACATTTTGGTACTTGTGAAGGTAGTTATACAGAATTTCATTAGCTATGTACATCGATATTTCCTAGAAGGATAGGACCTAAAATGGGAAACATGCATTTTCCGCATCTACCAATTCCCCCAAATGAAATTAATAGTTTAAAAAAAAAAAAAACTGCCCAAATACTTGTCATTTAATTGTATTATAAACTTTGACACTTAGAATTACAAAATCCTTTTCCATTTATGGAGTTTATTATGTGTTCTATCTTGCATTACTACTTCCTATCTTTATTTAAAGTTCAAACCGATTCAACTCTAGATGAAGTTATAAATAATGTAGGCTTTAAAGGAGATGGTTCCAAGTGAATTAATTGATTTTTAAGTAAACAGACAGCCTGTAAAAACTGTACCTTATATATGACTGGTTCTCAGGAAGATGCTAAACTAAAATATTCTCTTTTCTAGCTAAGATATTTGGTAATCACAAGCATATATCCCCATTATTGATAAAGCTTTGTAGAGAGAAATAAGCAAGATATACCAGTAATGAAATGCTAATATAGCCCACTTAATGTTTACACCAAAGAAAGTCATGATGTTTTGTTAAAACTCATTTGAAATAAGAGCTTATATTAATAGAGATTAGGCAAACCAGAAAATGTGTGTTAATATTCTGGTATTTTCATTGCACCATATATAAATTTTTCTGGAAAAAAAAAAAAAACCTATCATCTTTTGTAAAACCTTTCCAGATTAGAAAGGAGAGTGCAACTCACTTTAAAGGAAGACATGTTATTTTCTTAATAAAATTTATTCATTGATTCCTTAAATATGTACATTAAATATTTATCATGTGCACAATTGCTCTATCACAGGAACTGAGAAGTAAAAAAGAGAAATTAATAAACACGTCGAACATGGTATTCAATTACTTGTGTCCTATTACTTGTCAGGTTAATGTCAAAGANAAAGGAAGACATGTTATTTTCTTAATAAAATTTATTCATTGATTCCTTAAATATGTACATTAAATATTTATCATGTGCACAATTGCTCTATCACAGGAACTGAGAAGTAAAAAAGAGAAATTAATAAACACGTCGAACATGGTATTCAATTACTTGTGTCCTATTACTTGTCAGGTTAATGTCAAAGAAGAAAAACAGCTTCCTCTACTCGTCCAACGTTCTTTCAGCTAGTTTAAGAATCAAATTGTCATGAGATGGATTAGCATAAAATCAAATTTAACTTTGTACATATGTAGGTTTAATAAGAAAATGAGGCTTAAGGGCAAATTAGGCAATCGAGGCTTCGATGCTATCTGAGAGGAAAAGGTGTTAGGAATTTGGATCTCCAATAGGAGGAAAATAATTTATAGGAAGATGGGAGAAAGAAATGTTGGGTAAATAAATGTTTTCCATGCTCTGCAGAGACAACTGGACTTCTGGTTTACCCTCTGCAGAGAGGACTTTGATGGAATCAGCCTTGCTAAGTGCTCCCAGTCTACCACATCTAACTCATAACCCTTGTAGTTAGCTCTGCTGAAAACTCTCTTCCTGGACTGGAACCCTATCTAAATTATTTAATGAAGTTCTTCATGAGCCTTTTGTTTCTTTAAAAAAAGAAAAAGAAATGCCTTATATAATCCTTATGCTAAAGAGACATATTTAACAAATTTTTCTCTCTTTTGTGATGGATGCAAAGAGTCATATTGGAAACTATCCCAGAGGCTTGGTTAAAATATAGTGTCTTACATGTTACAAATTCAGTAGATTATTTTTGATAAATCATACATGAAAAGGTGAAGACAACACATTATGTTGTGCTCTAACAACCTAAGAATGCAAATAATAATTATTAAGGAATTCGGGATACTGAGCTACCAAAGTGAATTGGAATGAAGGAGAAAATCTCAGATAGAAGTAGGGCTTTACTTGGATTTCAAAGGTGGGAATATTTTTTTTAAATAGGAAATAAGAAAAAACATTAGAAGACTAGGACTAAAAATTAAAACAAAATCACTCAGAGATACAAGAAAATTTGGAACACTGGAATCACGGGAGAGAGAGAGCCAAGATGTTTGCCAACTTGATGGGACAGAACAATACTGAAATGAAAAACTGAGATTGTCACTATAGATTAGAGAAGTGTTTTTAGAGGAAGGTAAATGAGGGGTAGAGGAAATCTACTAGGATATACATGAATTTTAGCTCCTGAGGATTTTAAACCTATTTCCTTTAATTAAGAAATTCTTTATAAGCTAGACTTGGGTTTGATAAAGCCTTAGACAATGAAGAGATTTGAAAAGCTAGTCTGGAAATTCAGGACTGATGTAATGGAGGCCTGGGGTAAGAAAGAACAAGGTAGTGTATAAGCTAATTGGGCATGAAGAAGGGACAGATGTGAGAACATTTCAAAGAGAAAGGCTGCAGAACTTACAAATCTTTAAAATTAATAAAATGGCAAACTTCCTTAGGGTAAGATCAATATAAAATGGTGAATTTCACTTCTTATTTATCAAAATAAAAATTTTACTTAACATAGCAATGTCAATAGAATACTGAAGTACCAAAGAATATATCTGAATGCTACTACTCTATGTGAATGCTCTTTTTTAAAAAAATCTACTTTTCATAATAACAGCAGTAATAACTACCAAGGAATATATTTAACAAAGTCATGCAAAACTTTTACGAATTAAAGTAGAACATTTTATTGAATGCTATTAAATAAGAAAAATTTACTAGAGACATAAAATGCTCATTAGGTATCATATTCATGTCATTTTCACTAAAAATATTATTCCAAGTCTGTGTAATTCTAAACAGAATGCCAATTGTTTTTAACTTGAAAGGATAATTCTAAAATATATGTGCGTGTGTGTGTGCTCAGTCATGTCCAACTCTTTGTGACCCCATGAACTGCAGCCCATGCCAGCCTCCTCTGTCCATGGCATTCCCCAGGCAAGAATACTGGAGTAGGTTGCCATCTCCTTCTCCAGGGTATCTTCCTGACCCAGGGATCGAACACTCATGTATTGTGTCTCCTGCATTGGCAAGTGGATTCTTTACCACTAGTGCCACCACTTGAAATAAAACACATTATTTCAAGTCTGTGTAATTCCAAACAGAATGACAGTTATTATTATTTTTTTTAACTTTAAAGGCTAATTCTAAAATACATACATAAGAATAAATAGGGAGAACTTTCTTACTTGGTATAAAAAATTAATATAAAATTGCAGCAAGTACAGCAGTGTGCTTTCAGTTAAACAATAAGACATGTGAGAAATCAAACAGAAAAAAGAGCTCAGGGTCAGATGATGCACATATAAGAATGTGGTGTATGAATGAGGTGATACTGTAGATCAGTGGTAAATGGGCAGATTTCTCAATAACATCTGAAATAATTATTTAATGGGACCTTTATCATATACAAATACATTAAAAATTTCTATATAGGTTAAAATAAATATGAAAAACAAAATATAAAAATTTACCAGAAAATGAACCTTGGACTAGCCATGGGGAGAAATCTGTAAATCAAACAAAGAAACAAAATACATTAAGAGAAACACTGAAATTTTTAATTATACTCAAATTAAAATTAATTTTTAACAATGAAATAATATGAAATAATAACATAAAATCTTTAAAACACAACAAGGAATTGACAATAAATCCAATAGATAAGTTAAAGACATGTTCAGACAGTTGTTTATAGAAGACATAAGAAGCACTGAAAACAAGTAAAAATACCCACCAAGGATCATTAGAAAATGCAAATTTAAATAAATGAAATAACAGTTTACATGTAATACATCAGCAAAAATTTAACATCTGAAAATGTTACAGATGTGGGGTAGGCGAATACTTGGAACATACTTATGGAATTGTTGTTGTTTAGTCACTAAGTTGTATCTGACTCTTTTGCAACCACGTGGACTGTAGCCAACCAGGCTCCTCTATCCATGTGATTTTCCAGGTAAGAAAACTAGAGTGGATTGCCATTTACTTCTCTAGGGAATCTTCCCTACAGAGGGATCAAACTCACGTCTCTTGAATTGGCAGGTGGATTCTTTACCACTGAGTCACCAGAGAAGCCCCACTTGTGGAATTAAATCAGTATAATCATTTTGAAAAAAATAGTGGTATTACCTAGTAATTTGGATACGAACCAACACTCTGACCTGGTAATTTTGCTACTGGTTAGGTACTACATGGAAACTATTATCATGTGCATAAAGAGAATGTTTATACTGACATTGTTTGTAGTTTAAAAAAATAGAAAACACCAATGGTTTATTAATTAGAAAATTAATACACCCAGTTTGGTGACTTCATATGATGAATAGTATACAGCAGTGATTTTGAATGAATTCTAGGTGCACATTCTAACAGTCTTGGATACACAACACTGGACTGGATGAAATTCAATGAAAAAATGTTAGTGAAGAATTTAAATACTTACCTTTATTAAGGCCTGAGAATAAGTGAAACTAAACAATATCTTACTTAGAAACACTTATCTCGAGAGGAAAGCAATTTAAAAAAAGTGAATGACAAATATAGAATTCACAACATTGGTTACTTTTGGTGGGTAGAGAAGATGATAAAACTGGGTAGAAGCATTGTAAAGGCATTAATAATATCTGAAGTGTTCTATTTTGTATATAGTAGCTTTATAATAAATACTTTTTAATAAAATGCATATACAAAATACATATGGTAATTTTTTGTTTATGTCAAATATTTCATGAAACTTAAACAATGAAAAACAAAATAGTTCCCACAAGGCTTGATAATAAGCTACAACCTTGGAATGACTCCTGAGTTTTAGGCCTGGTTCCAAATATATGGATTTAAATCATTGATAGTCATAAAAAAATTGAATTTTGAGATGGAACACTCTTTTGAATATGGGATGATGACATAATGGCTTGTTTTTTGCAAAGCAAAATAAAGTAAGGGTAAAATGATTGATTAAATGACACAGTTTGGTGGTCTCCGAACTTTTTTGTACCAGGGATCAGTTTCCTTGAAGACAATTTTTCAACTAACGGGATGTTGGGGCCCTGATTTGGGGATGATTCGAGAGCATTACATTTACTATGGACTTTGTTCCTATTGTTATTACATCAGCTCCACCTCTGATCATCAGGCATTAGATCTCGGAGGTTGGGGACCTCTGGCACAGTTCACATTATTAGTCATAAGTTTCAGGTTGCATGTAGAAAATTTGTGAAGATTTAACAAAATCACAAAAAAAAACTGAGAGAATGTCATGAGAATTGATGAGTTCGTGGTTCCTGAGATGTGTGACAGGTACCTCTTCCTCCTCCCTGCACTTTGAATGGGTGGCATCTTTATCTTTTTTCTATTTCAATTTTTCTGAATCCTTCTCTGTTTAAACTAATTTGATCCTCTCCCTCTGATTCAGTTCAGTTCAGTTCAGTTGTTCAGTCGTGTCCGACTCTTTGCGACCCCATGAACCACAGCACGCCAGCCCTCCCTGCCCATCACCAACTCCCAGAGTCCACCCAAACCCAGGCCCACTGAGTCAGTGATGCCATCCCAAAGATGTTATACTAGGTCATCCCCTTCTCTTCCTGCCCTCAATCTTTCCCATCATTAGGGTCTTTTCCAATGAGTTAGCTCTTCGCATCAGCTGGCCAAAGTACTGGAGTTTCAGCTTCAACATCAGTCCTTCAAATAAACATCCAGGACTGATCTCCTTTAGGACAGACTGGTTGGATCTCCTTGCAGTCCAAGGGACTCTCAAGAGTCTTNCTATTGAAAGATCTGCAGTTATCCTTATGGGAATCCCCTTGTGTGTTATTTTTGTTGTTTTTCCCTTGCTGCTTTTAATATTTGTTCTTTGTGTTTGATCTTTGTTAATTTGATTAATATGTGTCTTGGGGTGTTTCGCCTTGGGTTTATCCTGTTTGGGACTCTTTGGGTTCCTTGGAATTGGGTGATTATTTCTTTCCCCATTTTATGGAAGTTTTCAACTATTATCTCCTCAAGTATTTTCTCATGCTCTTTATTTTTGTCTTCTTCTTCTGGGACTCCTATGCTGTTGGGACATTTAGCACTGTCCTAGAACTCAGAGATTGTCCTCATTTCTTTAAATCTGTTTTTCTTTTTTCCTCTCTGATTCATTCATTTCTACCATTCTATCTTCTAATTCACTAATCTTATCTTTTGCCTCTGTTCTACTATTTGTTGCCTCCAGAGTATTTTTGATCTCATTTATTGCCTTATTCATTATATATTGACTCTTTTTTACTTATTCTAGGTCCTCGTTAAACTTTTCCTGCATCTTCTCAAACCTTGTCTCTTNTCATTCATTTCTACCATTCTATCTTCTAATTCACTAATCTTATCTTTTGCCTCTGTTCTACTATTTGTTGCCTCCAGAGTATTTTTGATCTCATTTATTGCCTTATTCATTATATATTGACTCTTTTTTACTTATTCTAGGTCCTCGTTAAACTTTTCCTGCATCTTCTCAAACCTTGTCTCTTGGCTATTTATCTGTGATTCCATTTTGATTTCAAGATTTTGGATCATTTTCACTAACAATATTCTGAATTCTTTCTCAGGTAGATTCCCTATCTCTTCCTCTTTTATTTGGTTTGGTGGGCATTTATCCTGTTCCTTTGCCTGATGGGTATTCCTCTGTCTGTTCATCTTGTTTATATTGCTGAGTTTGGGATGGCCTTTCTGTATTCTGGCAGTTTGTGGAGTTCTCTTTATTTTGGAGTTTCCTTGCTGTGGTGGGGTTGTACAGGTGGCTTGTCAAGATCCTCTTGGTTAGGGATGCTTGTGTTGGTGTTCTGGTGGGTGGAGCTGGATTTCTTCTTTCTGGAGTGCAATGAAGTGTCCAGTAATTATTTATGAGATGTCAGTGGGTTTGGAGTAACTTTGGGCAGCCTGTGTATTGGAGCTCAGGGCTATGTTCCTGTGTTGCTGGAGAATTTGTGTGGTATGTCTTGCTCTGGAACTTGTTGGCCCTTGGGTGATGCTTGGTTTCAGTGTAGGTATGGAGGTGTTTGATGAGCTCCTGTCAATTAATGTTCCCTCGAATCAGGAGTTCTCTGGTGTTCTCAGGATTTGGACTTAAGCCTCTTTCTTCTGGTTTTCAGTCTTATTTTTACCATAGTCTCAAGACTTCTCCATCTATACAGCACCATTGATAAAACATCTAGGTTAAAGATGAAAAGTTTCTCCACAGTGAGGGACACCCAGAGAGGTTCAGAGAGTTACATGGAGAAGAGAAGAGGGAGGAGGGTGTTAGAGGTGACCCAAATGAGATGAGGTGGAATCAATAGAGGAGAGCAAGCTAGCCAGTAATCACTTCCTTATGTGCACTCTGCAACTGCACTGCTCAGAGATGTTCATGGAGTTATACAGAGAAGACAAGAGGGAGGAAGGAGACAAAGGTGGCCAGGAGAATAAAAAGGGGGAATCAAAAGGAGAGAGACAGATCCAGCCAGTAATCAGTTCCCTAAGTGTTCTCCACCATCTGGAACACACAGAGATTCACATAGTTGGGTAGAGAAGAGAGGGGGTAGGGAGAAGACAGAGGCGACCTGGTGAGAAAAAGGAGAGTCCGAAGGGGGAGAGAGCATCAAGCCAGTAATTTTGCTTCCGGGTAAAAATGGATACTGAAGGTTGGGCTCTTAAAGGTACAAAATTGATAAATACCAAAAAGCAAAGATTGAAAATCTAGAGTAGAGTTCAGAATTCCAAAAATACAATATTAAAGAAAAGAAGAAAAAAAGAAAGAAAAAAAGTCATAAAAATTATTATATATATATATATATATATATATGAAGTTTGCTTTAAAAAATAGGGTATTTTTTTTTGCAAAGTAATAGTAGGTTATAAAAGTGAAAATAGAAGGAGTGATAGAGGACTCAAAAATTTAAAAAAATTAAAAAAAATGATCTTAAAAATAGTAAAAATATATGTAGGACTTTCTCTGGTGTTGTTGTGGGTATTGTGAGGTCAGTTCATTTTCAGGTAGTTCCTTGGTCCAGCTTATATTTCTCAAGATCTATAGGCCCCTTCCTGTGTAGTTGGTACTAACGACAGGGTTTGAATCTACTGCACCTGTCACTTCCAAGGCTCTTCCCTCTGTTTAAGCTTCTTCTGTTTGCTGGTCTCTTCAGTGTCTGATTTCTGCCCTGACACAAAGGGGGCGGTGGTAAACACTTTTTTTAGGCTCACTTGTTCCCTCGTGCTATGGGGAGGGAGGGAGGCTGCAAACAAATAACACTGGCATGTGCTCGCAGTACCTCAGCCACACTGGGCCTGCCCCCAATCATGGCGTGTGTGCCCTCCCTGTCCACACTGCTCAGGCTCTATGATACTCTGCTGGGAACTGTCTGAGGCCGGCTCTGGGCTGCATGCACCTCCCAGGTTTAAGCCACTCAGGTTCAGGCACTCGGATAGTCTTCAGAGGCGCAGACTTGGTTGGGCCTGCATTTTGTGCCCTTCCCAGGTCTGAGCAGCTCAGGTGATGAGGTATTTGGCGAGCATGGTCACTGCGACTTGTCGCCTCCCCCATCCCTGCTGCCCGGTTTTCTGAGTGTACAACCTGGTCACCTTCTCAGGTGGATGTTGATTGTCCAGAACCCCAAGAAGTCTTAGTTAGCAAAGAAGCCTGCTTGCACTTTGGTAGATAATGTCTCTCTGGGGCTGCGATTGCCCACTTTCAGCTCTGGCTGCCTGTCACCAGAGGGGGTTGGTCTGCAGCTAGCTAGTTCTGTTCATTCCTTTGTTCTGTGCTTGGGCCTGGTAGTGTCTTAGGGCTTTTCACATGATAGCTATCCCACAGTCTGGTTTGCTAGCCCAAGTTAGTTCACTCAGATTGTCCTCGGGGCATTCAGGCCAGATTCTTATTCTAAGCAATGCAGCCTGTGCCTCCCTGCCCAGCCCCCGCTTGCTAGTGGCCGGTGCAGGTGTCTGCGCTGCTTCTCTGCTGGGGGAGTTACCAATGGGCACGTAGTCTGTGGGTTTTAATTATTTATTTATTTTTCCTCCTTGTTATGTTGCCCTCTGTGGTTCCAAGGCTCGCCACAGACTCGGCAGTGAGAGTGTTTCCTGGTGTTTGGAAACTTCTCTCTTTTTAAGACTCCCTTCTCAGGACAGAGCTCTGTCCCTACCTCTGTTCCTACCTCTCTTTTATTGTCTTTTATATTTTTTTCCTACCTCCTTTTGAAGACAATGGGCTGCTTTTCTGGGTGCCTGATGTCCTCTGCCAGCATTCAGAAGTTGTTTTGTGGAATTTACTCAGCGTTTAAATGTTCTTTTGGTGAATTTGTGGGGGAGAAAGTGGTCTCCCCATCCTATTCCTCCGTCATCTTAGGACCGTCCCCCTATTTTTACTTTTTAAATTTTTTTTTATTTTTTTATTTTTTCACCCCCTATTTTTAAACTCTTATACCTGCCAACATTTTTTAGCTTATCCCTTAGAAATCCTGTCCCTAAATTCCTCTGGGTAAATAACAAGAATTCTATTATTCTATCATAAGCTGTGTTACCATATAAGGTATTATAGGTGTTCTAAAACTAGCTACATTATATAATTTTATTTTTATATATTTTTCGTATTTTATTACATTTATAAATTATATAATTTATAAAATTTTATTGTATTTTTAATATTTATTTATTTGACTGTGCCAAGTCTTCTTTGTATCATTCAAACTCTTAGTTGTGGCATGTGGGATCTAGTCCCCTGACCTGGGTTCAGCAGCTGGTTGAACTCAGCATTGGGAGCACAAAGTCTTAGCCACTGGACCATCAGGGAAGTCTCTATATACTTTTAAATTGATATTTACTGACTAATACGTTGGTTGGACAATTAAATAGTCTTAAACTGAAAATGCTTTTTAGAAATAAAATTGTATCTGAAAAATAAAAATAACGTCTGTGTGCAATGATTAAAATTGGAAAATACTTTATATATTTTATTTATGCATTTAAATAAATAAGCAAAATAACTTTAGATTTATATATAATCACTTTTATTAATCAGTTGATTAATCAATCTCCAGGTACATGTTGTATATTTAAAATATCTTCATATTTTCAAACTTCTTTGATAAAATTGCCATGTGTGTTCTTTAAAATATTTTTTGTGGGCTAATTAATCTTAATTTTCCACTCTTTTCTGTAACTAAGAAAATATTCTCTCTATAGGAGTTAATATATATCTGTACTCAGAGCAAATTTTGCTCACTGGAGAATATTTTGTATTAATTTTTTCAATATTTTAGCCTATATATTTTCACTCATATTATTTTTTGGTTTCCACTAAGAGTACCTTCTTCCTTCAAATAATTTCATTAGAAAATAAATTCTTCAAATAAATTATTTTGTTCATGATGTAATTTATAGACCTTCAAAATTTCATTCCATTCTGATGACAAATGCACTTATTCTGTTAAAAATAGAAATCTCCTGAAAAATGTCTTTCTGCAAGTCAAAATCTTATAGAAAAGAATTATCTACTTTAGAAATTAAATTATATTTAATTTGTTCAATTTCTCTCTTGATCTTGTAATGCATCTTTTTTTCAATAACATTCAAAAAAAGTCTTCAATCAGTTTTAATACTATATTTATTTAAAAATTTAATTAAATATGTTTTACTAGTGTTAGCAAAACAAAAGTTATCCAACTTTGGATCTCCTCAGGTGGCACTAGTAGTAAAGAACCCATTTGCCAGTGCAAGAGCCATTAGAGACATGGGTTCAATCCCTGGGTCAGGAAGATCCCCTGGAGGAGGGCATGGCAGCCCACTCCAGTATTCTTACCTGGAGAATCCCATGGACAGAGGTAACTGTAGACTGGCAGTCTACAGTCCTTGGCTTCGCAAAGTGTAGGACACAATTGAAGACTTGGCATGCACACACGCCCAACATTAGAAANATTTGAAATCATTTTAAGTATTTTTTTCTGATCACAATGTGGTAAGATAAGATGTCAACTGCAGGAAAAAATAAAACCTATTAAACATACAAACATATGGAGGTTAACCAACATGCTTCTGAATAAACAACAAATAACAAATAAATCAAAAAAGCATAGAAACAACTGAAAATGAAAATATGACAACACAACAACCCAAAACCTATTGGATTCAGTAAAAGCAGTGCTAAGCAACTTTATTTTTGTTGTTGTTGTTCATAGCCTGTCTCTTATACACATCTAGATGTGTATAAGAGACAGCTCTTATACCTGCCAACATTTTTTAGCTTATCCCTTAGAAATCCTGTCCCTAAATTCCTCTGGGTAAATAACAAGAATTCTATTATTCTATCATAAGCTGTGTTACCATATAAGGTATTATAGGTGTTCTAAAACTAGCTACATTATATAATTTTATTTTTATATATTTTTCGTATTTTATTACATTTATAAATTATATAATTTATAAAATTTTATTGTATTTTTAATATTTATTTATTTGACTGTGCCAAGTCTTCTTTGTATCATTCAAACTCTTAGTTGTGGCATGTGGGATCTAGTCCCCTGACCTGGGTTCAGCAGCTGGTTGAACTCAGCATTGGGAGCACAAAGTCTTAGCCACTGGACCATCAGGGAAGTCTCTATATACTTTTAAATTGATATTTACTGACTAATACGTTGGTTGGACAATTAAATAGTCTTAAACTGAAAATGCTTTTTAGAAATAAAATTGTATCTGAAAAATAAAAATAACGTCTGTGTGCAATGATTAAAATTGGAAAATACTTTATATATTTTATTTATGCATTTAAATAAATAAGCAAAATAACTTTAGATTTATATATAATCACTTTTATTAATCAGTTGATTAATCAATCTCCAGGTACATGTTGTATATTTAAAATATCTTCATATTTTCAAACTTCTTTGATAAAATTGCCATGTGTGTTCTTTAAAATATTTTTTGTGGGCTAATTAATCTTAATTTTCCACTCTTTTCTGTAACTAAGAAAATATTCTCTCTATAGGAGTTAATATATATCTGTACTCAGAGCAAATTTTGCTCACTGGAGAATATTTTGTATTAATTTTTTCAATATTTTAGCCTATATATTTTCACTCATATTATTTTTTGGTTTCCACTAAGAGTACCTTCTTCCTTCAAATAATTTCATTAGAAAATAAATTCTTCAAATAAATTATTTTGTTCATGATGTAATTTATAGACCTTCAAAATTTCATTCCATTCTGATGACAAATGCACTTATTCTGTTAAAAATAGAAATCTCCTGAAAAATGTCTTTCTGCAAGTCAAAATCTTATAGAAAAGAATTATCTACTTTAGAAATTAAATTATATTTAATTTGTTCAATTTCTCTCTTGATCTTGTAATGCATCTTTTTTTCAATAACATTCAAAAAAAGTCTTCAATCAGTTTTAATACTATATTTATTTAAAAATTTAATTAAATATGTTTTACTAGTGTTAGCAAAACAAAAGTTATCCAACTTTGGATCTCCTCAGGTGGCACTAGTAGTAAAGAACCCATTTGCCAGTGCAAGAGCCATTAGAGACATGGGTTCAATCCCTGGGTCAGGAAGATCCCCTGGAGGAGGGCATGGCAGCCCACTCCAGTATTCTTACCTGGAGAATCCCATGGACAGAGGTAACTGTAGACTGGCAGTCTACAGTCCTTGGCTTCGCAAAGTGTAGGACACAATTGAAGACTTGGCATGCACACACGCCCAACATTAGAAAATCCATTTAGAAAAAAATTCAATACAATTGTAGTATGTTTATATTTATTTACAAAACATTTTTTTTCTGAAGCTCAGACTTTTCTAAAATCAAATGGGTGGTGCATTCAACTGTGTTGAAGGATTACTTTTTACTTGTCTTCAACATTAACTTTACCTTAAAAACTTTATAGTTCAGTTCTTCAAATTGTTTAATTTTATAAAACTTGAAAACCAGTTTCTATCTAGGTCACAGGGATAGTACATCTTGTTTGGATGCAACTATACATTATGTATGAATCACAAATGCAAGCATACTTTTGCTTCCTAGGTTTGTTAATTTTGCAAAAGCTGTGTTTTTAATATGATACTGTGTTCCACCAATATTTATATTTATGTTCCACCATAAGGCAAGTGATTTTATCTTTACTTTTAAACTTTTTAAGACACTCACAAAACCATTTATCATAACGTTTCATGTTTTAACATGTTAGAATGAATTTCTAAACATTTTGATGACAGGTTCAATTAAAAATTTATTGGAATTAGCTGAATTATATTTGAAACATCTGATGGAAATAATCAATTTTTAATTGTGAAGTTCTTCTGCCAATAAATTCAACATATTAGCCGATATAACTTCATTTTGTGACTATTCATAATAACACATGGATATGAGAAAATTTTATTTAGGAGAATAGCCATTTGGTCCAAATGAAAAACAAACTTGTATCTTTCACATATAAATGCATCTTCTTCAGTTTCATGTGTCCAATCACAATATTTTAGGTAGTTGTTCAATGAACTAATTTTTGAAGTGCTTGTTGATTCTCCTTCCACAGGATTCTCTTATACCTTTTTTTAAATGTTGACAACAATAGCACTTTGCCATAAATGAAAATCATAAATATTTATAGACATGCTTGTAAAATGTTTGTCCATTTCAGCTTTCTACAAAATGAAAATTCCATACTTAATTTTTTCAGCTTATATGTACCTAGAATTTATCTTTAACTTTTGAGTTTGAGCCATTTACTCTGAAAGAAGTAACTACAAAATAAAAAGAATATTACCAATCAGTAGAATAAATAAAATAAAGATATACAAGCAACTGCGTGGTAAGCCAAGTGGTGGACAAGGGCACCAATGTGGAATCAGACTCTGACTACTCTCCTAGACAAAAAGGAGTTAGCTCCTGAGTAGTTTCATCAGTAAGTGCATTTTGCACTGTTATCGAGAGGAGTTGAGCTACACTGCATCTGAAAAGTGTTAGGAAACATAAAGAAGTTGTCATTAATTGTATTTTTCAGATTCCCCATGTGTGTGCATGAGAATTCTGTTGTCTGTTAATATGTCTCACATATTAGTAGAAAAGAGCATAAGAAAAGCTACTGTGGGTTCTCTCTAAATCCTTCCTGAGTTGCTTCAATGCAACAATTAACAATAATCATTGCTAGAAATGAAAAAGATCTAGGGTAAGTACTAAAGGGGATATGATGCTGGGACAACAGGCAATCTAGGACTATCTTGAGCAAACTGTGATTTATGTATAGTCAGGTTAGCAGATGATGTCAAAGTATTCCAAAGTGTATGATTAAGTGTTTCATTCAAGCCTCATGGTTTCTTTGATGCAATATAATGGGGCCAGTCTTATCTGATGTTTTGCTTTTCAAGTTCATTAAATGATACACATTGTATTTTTAGTCACCATTTCATCCTCAAGAGTTTTACCTTCTTTAGCGGGGAAGCACATATTTAATCTGAATTCATCAATATAGAATTCAGAGTATTAAGATAAACCAGTTAATGCAGTGCTCAAAATAAACAAAGTGACAAATAATATCAGCTTTTGAAAATGTGTAAATTATAACACTGTCTTTGTATCACAATTTCACAATCTATGCTCAAGTTAAAAATAGGTATGTTTTTCATGTAAAGAGTGGGGCTCCTGCTGCCTATGCTGAGGAAAACGCATTAGGACAGATGTTGGTTCAAAATTTTGATTAAAGATACAATGTGATGATTTGATACTAAATTAATTAAATGAAATCTGTAAAAAGAATTATGTAAGTTATATAATATTTTTCAGTGAAAACAGCCAGTGTAAATTTTTTGGTGAAAAAAATGAAGTTGCTCTAAATGTGGACAGACCAGTTTACCAGAAAGCTAATGAAACATAAGATGTAGAGCTCTTTACTGGAAGGTCTGTCGAATTCTTAGATCTGCCCTTGAAAATATGTACATTATAATACCACATATGTAATAGTTTTTCACAATACATATATGTCTATAATTGCTGTGTATATACAGCAAACAAGTCAAAATATTATACAGCAAATGCACAAGAGTGATTATTTTTAGAATTGGATATTAACTTTCAGAGTTTGGGATTGAGGCTAGAAAAGTTTGAAGAAGATTTAACTTCGTATACATTAAAATTTTCTGTAGAATGACCTCAGTTCAGTCACAGTCCTGTCCGACTCTTTGTGACCCTATGAATCGCAGCATGCCAGGCCTCCCTGTCCATCACCCACTCCCGGAGTTCACTCAGACTCATGCCCATCAAGTCAGTGATGCCATCCAGCCATCTCAACCTCTGTCATCCCCTTCTCCTCCTGTCCCCAATCCCTCCCAGCATCAGAATCTTTTCCATTGAGTCAACTCTTCACGTGAGGTGGCCAAAGTACTGGAGTTTTAGCTTTAGCATCATTGCTTTCAAAGAAATCCCAGGGCCGATCTTCAGAATGGACTGGTTGAATCTCCTTGCAGTCCAAGGGACTCTAAAGACTCTTCTCCAACACCACAGTTCAAAAGCATCAATTTATCGGTGCTCAGCCTTCTTCGCAGTCCAACTCGCACATCCATACATGACTACTGGAAAAACCATAGCCTTGACTAGATGGACCTTAGTCGGCAAAGTAATGTCTCGGCTTTTGAATATACTATCTAGGTTGCTCATGCCTATTACTATATAATTTATGTAATTGAAATTAAAATCCTAACTTTCAATATTAAAAAGTGGGAGGAAAATACTTGGCAGAATGTTATTTTCTTGCAAGAAGTAGAAAAAAGTCAGTAGAAAAAAATTATCAAAAATGGAATTGAGACTTAAAGGATTGAAAATCTGCAACATATTTCTGAATAAATGAAAATAGAGAGAATGTGAAACAATATTCAAAAGGATGAAGTCTGAGAATTTTTATGATAAGTATACTGAGTGTTCAGCTTGGAAGTAACCAAAAAAACTGAGATAGAATGAATTTTCTTCCTGAATCTTGAACTCCTCCCTTTATCAGGCTATACAGCCCCTCCACTTAGAGGAAAAGTGTACTTCCTACTTCTGGACTTTTTATTTGGGCATGTGTCTAGCTTTGCCCAGTTGTGCATGCAGAAAAGCAAGAGTGTTACATCTGGGTGGACCTATAGCTCAGTGCTATCAATATATTTTTCTAAATTTTAACTAGGTAAGCTGATCCAAAACAAACTGTAGATTCATAAATATGAATGGATGCTCTTTTAAACTACTGAGTTTGGGGATTGATTGTTTTTATACAGCAATAGCTTGACTAATATAACTGTCATGTAGGACATATAGTAGGCTTGACATAAAAGACAGTAGAATTATATGTTTAACCTAGAAATTTAAGCACAGGTAAAACACTTTTTAAAAATGTGGGCAGAAAAAAAAAGAGATTAAAATACCCAAAGGCATTAATCTACTACTACTACTAAAATAAAGTAATCATGGATGAAACAATAATTGTATGTCATAAGTATCATAGATGTGACAACGGTAAAAGAATCTACCTGCCAATGCAGGAGACACAATAGATATGGGTTCATTCCCTGCGTGGGAAAGAGCCTCTGGAGATTGTTGTTGTAGTACAGTTGCTAAATCATGTCAGACTCTTTGTGACCCCAAGAACTGCAGCACACCAGGCTTCTCTGTCCTTCACTATCTCCCTGAGCTTGCTCAAACTCATGTCCATTGAGTCAGTGATGTCATATGACCATCTCATCCTCTGTCACCCCCTTCTCCTCCTGTCTTCAATCTTTCCCAGCATCAGGGCTTTTTCAAATAAGTCAGCTTTTTGCATCAAGTGGCCAAAGTATTGGAGCTCCAGGTTCAGCATCATTCCTTCCAATGAATAATCAGGGTTGATTTCCCTTAGGATTGACTGGTTTGATCTCCTAACTGTCCAACAGACTCTCAAAAGTCTTCTTCAGCACCACAGTTCAAGAGTGTCAATTCTTTGGCACTCAGCCTTCCTTATGGTCCAACTCTCACATCCATACATGACTACTAGAAAAATGATAGTTTTGACTATATGGACCTTTGTTGGCAAAGTAATGTCTCTGCTTTTTAATACACTGTCTGGTTTGTCATAGCTATTCTTCAAAGAAGCAAGCATCTTTTAATTTCATGGCTGCTGCCACTGTCCACAGTGATTTTGGAGCCCAAGAAATCGAAATCTGATACTGCTTCCATATTTTCCCCATCTATTTGCCATGAAATGATAGAACCAGATGACATGATCTTAGGTTTTTGAATATTGAGATTTAAGCCAGCTTTTTCACTCTCCTCTTTCACTTTCATCATGAGGCTCTTTAGTTTTTCTTCACTTTCTTCCGTAAAGTGGTATCATCTATGTATATGAAGTTGTTGATATTTCTCCCAGAAATGTTGATTCCAACTTATGGAATCTCCTCCTCCATGGAAAAGGAGGAGACTTTTCCAACTTATTGGAACTTATTCCAACTTATTGAATCTCCCCCTCCTCCCATAGCAATCCACTCTAGTATTCTTGCTTGGAAAATTCCATGGACAGGGAAGCTTAGCAGGCTACTGTCCATGGGGTCACAAAGAGTCAGACACAACTGAGTGACTGAGTATGCACAAACTGAAAATCAAACAATTTCAGCCTAAACTTCTAGGGAAAGTGCTTATCACATTTGGAAAAATTCTCCAAGAAAATTCAATGATCATGACTTTAAGATTTGCAAAGTGCTAAGAACTAAAATATTTTTAAATAAAAAAATCTTTCAGAATTTTGAGAACATATTTACTATCATATTGTTGATTTTAATATGAATCTACAAATACTGGTCAAAGAAATAAAAATATTATAAGTACATAGTTGAATTGAGTGTAATCAAAAAGCTTAATCTGGTAAATATATACAGAGCATCGTATGTAATAGATAGAAATTATGTATTTATTTCAAGAAAACAGAAGACATTTAAAAGTACATTATATTTAAAGTTAAGGAAGTCTCAGCTAATATCAAAGAAATTATATAATGCAGACAACTTTCTCTCACCACAATTAAAATACAACATGAAAATATTAATGCCTTATATATTATGAAGGGACACATTGTTGAAAATAATCCATGGATAGGAGTGGATGTCAAAATGGAGTTCAAATTGAAAAAAATAAAATTGTGTATCCAAATTCCTGAGGTGTATTGGTGTATTTAAAGATGGATGTATAGTCAATAGCTACACTTGTTAAAAACAGGAGAGTTTTACAAACACAGCTACACACACAAATGGGCTTCCCAGGTGGCCCAGTGGTAAAGAATCTACTTTGCAATGCAGGAGACACTGGAGATGAAGGTTTGATCCCAGGGTAGGGAAGATCCCATGAAGCAGGAAATAGCAACCCAATGCAGTATTCTTGCTTGGAAAATTTCATGGAGAGGAGCCTGGTGGACTACTCTGAAAGAACCAAGGAGACTGGATTGTAGGGTGTCAAGTGTTGAGGCTGGGAGAGGATATTGGAGGCTAATGAAGGAATCCTGGTCTATGATGATCTGATCTTTGCCTGTCCCCCCAGCTTGAGCTCACAACTATCTTTCACATCTATTACTCACTTGAATAAACAAGCACTATTTGAAGAATATTGTTAAAATGAACCCATCCTTTCTTTTCTAAAGGGCAAGTGCTCCAGGCACATTTTATACTAATTTTATTCTCATTATTTAATCGTTTGAGTTGCCTTTATTTAAAACCTCTCCAAATTATGCACATTTATCTAAAATAGTGGGCTTCAAAAATAGAACTAGGGCTTTCTTCCAGAGTGTCCAAAGTAAGATCAAGACAAGTCTGGGATACAATTATTTTTGTTGAAGTTAATATATTCTGATGATTCATACACTTTTCACTTTTTTTTTTAAATCAAAGATTCTCCTGCTGTTGGCTTAATAACACCTACAAAGAACTGGTCATTTGAGAACTATGTCGATAGGGAAGTTGTTGTTTTAAGTCAGGTTTCCTAAGAAATAGACTCCAAAAAGGAGACTGTGTTCAAGAGGTTTATTTTGGAGTATTTTTCTTAGCAGCTGTAACACTGTAATGGAGTGAAAGAAATAGTACTGGGCTGATAGAAAATCTAACCTGCAATAAAATTAAAGCAGAGGTCTCAGCAATTTCAGAACTGTTGTAATCGAAATAATATCCGAGTTCAATTACTGGGTGAGGAAGATCCTCTGGAGAAGGAAATGGCAACCCACTCCAGTATTCTCGCCTGGAGAATCCCATGGACAGAGGAGCCTGGCAGGCTATAATCCATGAGATCACAAGAGTCAGACATGACTTAGTGAATAAACCATTGCCACCAAGCATCTCCCACCATACAAAACCACACACGACCAGGAAAAAAAAAATGATTTCTCTCCCCTTTGAATTAATATGGCAATTGGGATTATAATTATTTATGATCATGATTATTTACATATCTGTAAAAGCAAACTATTGGTCACCAGAAAAGTTAGATGTGAGTTTGTGTTCTATTATTTTTAAATGAGTTAAGCAAGGTAATGTGGAAAACGATTATTAAGGGCACAATAAGCACACACATTTACTTGTAATAAACAAATCTTCTCTGGTGACTCAGACAGTAAAGAATCTGCCTGCAATGCAGGAGACCCAGGTCCAATATCTGGGTTAGGAAGATCCCCTGGAGAAGGGAATGGCTACCCACTTCAGTATTCTTGCCTGGAGAATTCCATGGACAGAGGAGTCTGGAGGGTTACAGTCCATGGGGTCACAAAGAGTCAGACACAACTGAGCGATTAACACTTTTATTTGTAATATTGGGACAGGAGAAGAACTCCAAAGTAATGTCCTACTTTACAGAAAGGGAGAGATTTTATACAGTTTTTGCCAGAAATATAAGCTGAAGTTCAGCTAGTTTTAGGAATAGTAGGTCAAAATGATTTTTGGAAAAGGAAGGAATTATTCTTGCAGTTCAGCGATTTCTGGTTGGACAGTTTAGGTTTAGCAGGAAGGTGAAGCAGGGGCTGTTGCAGGGACTAGTCATTTACAAAAGTACTGTAAAGGAACAGTGGCAGGGATCAAAGTAATGTTAGGACCATGGGAGGAATTTTAAGTTTTACAAGGTCTCTTCTGGGCCATCCTCTTGGTCAGCAGGAAAACTGTGGCTCTACTTGGACTCTATGCAGCTATTCACCTGCATCCCTTGTCTCCTCAGTCTCAAGAGAATTCAGTCCCAACAGGACTTCTTGCAGTGTTTGTCACTGCAGTTGGATTTCAATCTTTTGTTGAGTCATAGTTTTGCAGGAGTGTTTAAGAATCAGGAGACCACACAGTGAACTGTAGTGAAAACAAGCATTCACATGAAAATTGTCAAAAGGCTTGAGACAGTGCCTCTTAGATCAAATCCTGTCCCACTTGGGATCTGGAAAGAGAACAGACTCCATTCATTCTGGATTTTATAGATAAGGCAGATTTAATATCCATGGATTTGTGTTCATCCCCTAGATTTGTCTACAGAACCAATGTTTAAAGGAGAAACTTTAAGAGTATTACTTTAGGCATCAACATTTTGAAATGGGAGAGAAGAGGGGAAATAGCAGTGGGAAAAGAAAAAAAAAAGATTAAAGAGACGGGCAGTCAGAGGCCTAGAGTCTTGAGCTAAAGGTGTTGAGAAGAAGGAATTCATTGGATGCTTGATGTGAGGTTCTTGGGAGAACAGTCGCCTTTGTGATGAGGTTTGGTTCTGCTGAATCTGGAAGACATTTTGCTTTGGATCTCAACTCAGTGTGGGTATACAAGAGATAACTGTAGGACATCTGTTAAACTTGGAAACAAAACTCCAGACTTTTTAAAAAAGTGGTGTAAAATATCTTAAAAAATAAAATTAAATAACATATGATACTTTATTAAATAAAACAAAGTCCAAGCTATTCTCTTTGAGGTGATTTTGATTGGGATTTAAGGGCTATGCTGTCAGTCCTCTCCAGGCTAGTACCTGATATAATGGTAAACCCCATGATCTCTGAACAAATGAACAAAGTTTTTAGAAAGTCTACTATGGAAAGCTGAACATAAATTTACATATATGTGTGTGTGTATGTATACATTTGTGTATAATGCAAAATAAAACATGTCAAGTGCAGCAATACTTAGAAGCAAGTTTATGGCAGCTCAAGAAGGAAACATTATCACACCTATTGTTATGCATCATGTAAACAAAAAAAAAAATCTGTTGATGATTGTTAAACTAATGGTAAGGTCTGGTTTGGGAGAAGGACAGTTCCATAGGCTATGCTAATGAGTATCTTGTAGGCAAAAGAGAGTCCATGGAACCTGTTTCATCCCGTGAGAAAAATATTAAAGTTATTCTTGAGGAAGGCTCCTATGGCAACAGTGTGCAGTTTGGGAACAGAGAAAGTCTGGAGGCAAAGGGACAATTTAAAGGTCATTGGAATAGTCCAGATAAAGTAAAGTAATAAGGATTTAAACTTGTGAAGTAGCAGTGTGAATAAAATAGAAGGAGATACACACACACACACACACACACACACACATATATATAGTTTTAGAAATAGTTCATTTAAATCTATAGGACTTTGTGACTAATGATACTTTGAAAGGATCAGGTAAAGAGAAACTTAAACACAATTTTGAGGACATCAAGGAGTATGATCATCTTATGGTACCATTAAAAGAGATAAAAGCAACAGAAGCACAGTCAGATTTGTGTGGCTGGTAGATTTTGATTTTGGATATTGTAAAGTTGTCATCTTATCACTAGTTCTCACTAATAAAGTGTTAAGTTATCAAATCAATCCTTTTCATTAGCCTACATTTTGAAATTACTATGAGAATTACATGTAGCATTTTCTTCTTGCAGTTTTTTATTTTTTAATATAAATTTATTTATTTTAATTGGAGGTTATTACTTTAAAATATTGTAGTGGCTTTGCCATACATTGACATGAATCTGCTACGGGTGTACATATGTTCCCCATCCTGAACCTCCCTCCCACCTCCCTCCCCATACCATCCCTCTGGGTCATCCCAGTGCACCAGCCCTGAGCACCCTGTATCATGAATCGAACCTGGACTGGAAATTTCACACTAGCTTTTGTGATGATCATCAAGGCAATCAACACTGAACAAGTAGGTTTACAAAACCATTAATTCTCAAGAAAGTAAAATCTCAGAAAATAACCAGTGGGGGGGGGGGGAATCTCAGAAAAGTAGAAAAGATCACTGAGAAATGATTTTATATGAGAAATAAATTTGATAACAGAACACAGTGTATAACTGCCAGCCACTTGATAGCTTATTTTGGTGCAATAATAAAAGGACAATTTAAATGGAGAAGCAGTCCTTACATACACAAACATTCAAAAGAGCAGCAGCCCAGCTCACATGGACATGGAAATTTCTTCTCCAACTTTTGTACCAATGGCACAGTATCTAATATGAAACAGATTCTTTCAGCATTGACTCTGCTTTTGTAGATGTTCATTCTTTCTCTATGTGCTTAGTGGCTGTCATGTTCAACTCTTTGTGACCCATAGACTATAGCCCACCAGACTCCTCTGTCCATGGGATTCTCCAGACAAGAGTACTGGAGTGGGTAGCCATTCCCTTCTCCAAGGGATCTTTCTCTATGGGCATACGCTGAATATGTGTCAGAAATCTTCAGTTGTCGATTTGTTGTGAATTGTATGCTGGAGTATGAAAGAAAGGAAACTTGTCCCTTTTGCAGCTCCCAAATTAAGGCTGGGTATTTTAAATTTCAAAGAAAACAATTCAAAGCATTCTCTTTTATCATTGGTAATTTGCAAAATGAAAGATCTTCATGCCTTTCTGTGAGTCAGGAACTTATTCAATATATTTCTGACTTGAAAGAAAGAAAACGGGAATTTTATTAAGAAACTACACTTTTAGAAAATATAGATGTGCATAAAATAAATAGTCCATTTGGGAACATGCTGTTCAAAAAATGGATTCACAACCCTATATCAATACCCATAAAATGTACCCCAAAGAGTCTTCAATCTCCCCCATCCTCTCAAACTCCAACAAACTCTATACTCCAACCTCACTGATTTCATCTTTCCCCAGAATTCTTTTTCTAGCTTCCTATCTTGGAAACGCTGCTTCTTACACATACATTTTTCTTGTAATTTACTTCAAAAATGTATTTATTCTTTGAGACCAAATTCAAGTGTTAGGTTTTCTTTGATTATTCTGGAATTTATTTAGGCAGCATTAGATTTAAATTAACTATTGTTTTAAAGTTTTTTTTTAAGTGGATCATTTCTAAAGTCCTTATTGAATTTGTTGAAATGTCATTTCTGTTTTAAGCTTTGGCTTTTTGGCTGGGAAATATGTGAGATCTTAGCTCCCCAACTGGGATCAAATCCACATCCTCTGTACTGGAAGGTGAAGTCTGAACCACCGGACCACCAGAGAAGTCCCTAAAGTAACTAGACTCTGTCATATTTTACTTTGCATTTGAACATTTAGCACATCAGTGTCTTTTCATATATTAATTTTTCAATTGTTTTGTCTCTTCTGCTTCATGATATGGATCTAATTAAGGACTCCCACAGAAATGCTATTAATTAAAGAAAAATAACAATTCAGAATAACTACTATTGAAAGGTTATTATGTATCAGGAGTTGTACATGCAGTATCTAATCAGAGCAACATTCTATGTGGTAGGAATCATTATCCTTCGTTTGCAGGACAATTTGAAGTCCCACAGAAGCCTAGTGACTTGTTTCAAGTCACAAAGCTAGAGAACAAAAGAGGAAACAAAGCTTGCTTTACCTGACACCAAAGACTTGCTCTTCAACACAATAATATATATTCCCTTTTAAATGTTCCTAATTCTAGTTGTTTAGTCTCTCAGTCATATTCACCTCTTTGTGACATCATGGACTGCCTGGCTTCCCTTTCGTTCACCATCTCCTGGACTTTGCTCAAACTCATGTCCACTGAGTCAGTGATGCCATCCAGCCATCTTGTTCTCTGTTATCCCCTTCTCCTCCTGCCTTCAATCTTTCCCCTCATGAGATTCTTTTCCAATGAGTTGGCTCTTCATGTCAGTGGCCAGTATTGAAGTTTCAGCTTCAGCATCACTCCTTCCAATGAATATTCAGGGTTGATTTCCTCTAGGACTGGTTTGATATCCTTGCAGTCCAAGGGACTCTCAAGAGTCTTCTCCAACACCACAGTTCAAAAGCATCAATTCTTCAGCACTCAGCCTTCTTTATGGTACAACTCTCACATCCATATGTGACTACTGGAACTCTCTACTTCTAGAGAGTTGTAAATTATACATGCCTTTGTAATAGCTTGGTCAACTTCTAATTTATCTTTTTTTAAAAAAACAGCTATGGCACTTGAGATTAGTATATGAATATTCATACAACAGATCAGAATGAATCCTGTTCCTCTATGCATTTTTATCTCTAGAAGACATTTGAAAAATTGTAGTCTGAAACATTCATTTTCAGTCAACTACAGGAGCCACAGAAAAAGAGCTTGTTGAGGTGGTTAGTGATTGAATTATGAAACAGCACAGACTCTCAATAAATTACTATTGAGTTGAATATAATGGATTAATTGTGCATGAGAATGTGAGTTAAAAGTTTTGACATTTTCCTAAAACTGCTTTTGGCATGTAAATATTGCTCTCACACTGCTGAACTTGTAGTATGTACTTAATTAATTCATGTCATTGATTGTTCTTAGCACTTTATGTGGGCTCTAGCAAAAACAGCATAACATTTACTTAAATGGATCATACTCAAGCTCTAGAAAGTAATCAACTAGAAATGTTTAAGTTCGTTGGGAGCTAAAACAGAAAGGAGATGCCAGGTATAAGGTCAAAATATATAGATGGACTTTCTGAAACTGCACATACTTTCTTCATTCTTGTGTAGTTTTGCATGCTGGTGTTGGGCTGTACTTGGAAGATGTTGATACTAACAAAGATTCTCTCCTTAACCAAGTTCTAGCCAGGTACCTCTGAGTCATCTTCTCCATTAGGTCTCAACTCTGGTCTATAAAGACTTGAAGAAACACTAACATAGTTTCTGATAGCTCAAGGCCTCATCATTTGAATGATCCAACCCCTCTTAAAGTGTCTCCCTGAGAAAGCGCCAGACTACCAAAAGAATTGATTGATGCAGCCAACATCTGAGGATGGACCCTCAATCACCCTTTATTAAAGTGTCTACTAAAAACAACTACTCCTGTGAATCCTTCCTTTGTCCCTTTGGGATGTTTATGTATCTCCACAACTCAGGAGTGTCTTTCTCAGTGATCTGAACACCATCTTTTGAAGTGTCGTCAACAGCAAGCACAGTGTCTATCTCTTAGTCTCTTAGATGGATAGAATCCTGAAGTTGATCATTGCCAACTAGCAGAGGAAGCTGGTTCAATCACATTTATATTGACGGACTCTTGGCATTTTTACTTTCCTAAATCTACTGAGCCCATGCTTACCCCTTCCCTATTCCTTCATTCTTCCTTTAAATCATGCAGTCACCTCTGCACAACTTGAAGTTGAGTTAACTTGACATTGGCCTTGTTGCCCTATTGCAGTAATTATTACTGATTAAAAATCTGTGCTTACCCATGGTAACTAGTGTCCAGCTTTGTTATTCTTTGACAATAGTTTACATATGCTTGATCTTCATTAAACCTAGGTGCTAGGAAATTAAATCTGGATTAGTCAGTTAACTCTGAAGTAAAACATCAGCTTTCACGTTTAATAAGGAATGTGAAAGTGAATGTGACAGTCACTCAGTCATGTCCAACTGTTTGCAACCCTATGGACTATACAATCCATGGAATGCTCCAGGCTAGATAAGTGGAATGGGTAGGCTTTCCCTTCTCCAGGGGAACTTCCCAACCCAGGGATCAAATTTAATAAGGAATAGCAGAAGGCAAGAGTGATATGCATCATACTGATAATTGAGAGAATATAAAAAATATTGACAATGCTCTTTACTTTGGCTTTCAAAAATATGAGCCATCTAAATATAACTTTAGTATACTCTGAGAGAGTGAACATTTTCCCCAACTCCACTGAGTATAAAATGGCTCAGTTTTCCACATCATATTATTTTGCTTATGATGAATTTAGTATTATTTTCTCTGGGAAGACATTATAAATAAGGAAATCAAACATATAGTCACTGCCCTTCATTGGTCACTGTTAATATCTTATAGTTTTCTGCCAAATTTTTTTCTCCTTGCTTGCAATTAATGTTAATCACAAAAGTTTCCCATGTCATTAAGTCTCAAGAACTTGTGTTTAATGTTCACATAGCATCCCAATATGTGCATGTATATAACACAGTCCATATAATAATTGCTCATTTTTATTGGTTATGATATATTTCCATAAATAATGCATAAAATATCTATATATGCAAATAATGTTTATTAATTAGATTATTGAAAGTGAAATATGAATACAAAGAACAGCAATCCTTTATATTTTATATATATATATATTTATATAGTCAATTTGCTCTCTTTCCTACAAGTCTGTCTCAATTTACATGAGACATGTAAATTGCTCATGAGGCATGAGAAATTGCTCCTTATATATATTCTTAAAAACATTATTCCTTTTTTTAAATCTTACAATAATTTGGAGATAACTGACATCCTATCAACATTGAATCTTGCAATGAAAAGGAACAACTTTGTCAACTTCTCTTCAAGTCTTTATGTTCCTCATTAAAATTTTGTTTGCAAAAAAAAGTACTCCTTATTACTCCTTTAAAGTTTCTCTCATCTGATAGATGAAAAAAATGGTCTTTTGCATGTATATTAATTTATTTGACTATTGTGGCAGTGTGTTAAATCCACCAAAGAGCAATGTAGGGTAAAGGTGAAACTGTGCAATATAGCAAGAAAACCATAATGAAGTCTTCCTTCTCATACCTACTTTTAAACTATAAAGATATTTATATCCCTTGAGAAGTTTTGTCTAACAGCACCCGGTAAAAAGAAAACATCACATTCCTAAACTATCACCTCTTATAGTTCATATAAACTAGTGGAATCTCAGATATTCTTCAGCTGAAAAAGAGAGTATTAGTCATTCAGTCATGTCCAACTCTTTGTGACTCCATGGACTGTAGCCCACCAGGCTGCTTTGTCCTTGGAATTCTCCAGGGAAGAATATTGGAAGAGTTGCCAAGCACTTTTCCAGGGGATTTTCCCTACCCAGAGATCAAACCCAGGTCTTCCACATTGCAGGCAGATTCTTGACCATTTGAGCTACCCAGGACACCTATTCTTCAGCTAGAAATTCTCATTTCAAAAAGAATCTTATGAAGATTTCCAGGGGAACAATTGCTCAAATTGAAGCAGAGTGACAGCTACAAGTCTTCTAGATTTTAGCACTCTTGGTCAGAGAAGTGACTGAATGGGCTATAGGGAATTTCACTTTTACACTCCTGGGGTGGGTTAAAGAATAAGCAAAAGAAATAGAGGCACAAAGAAATTACACAATTTGTCAAATGTCACACAACCCCCAGTGATGCCGCCAGAATATCTCATGATGTTTTACAAACTTCTATACACCTTGTAATATATCTTTTCTCCCTCTCCTCTGTCTCACCTTATTCTATTTGACAAGAGGACATTTTTCCTAAAAATGGACTATTCTGTCTGTTGGCATTATTTGCTTTAAATGTTACTCATGTTTAGCTTCACAGTTGTGGATTTCACGCTAGTCTCATAATCCAAGTTTTATTGGCTCCTAAAACATTCTCATATGCAAGTATTGAAGAAGAGAGAAATAAATAGGTTGAAGAAATGAATGAAAATTGACTGAATTTTTATGATTCAGAACTGGTTGCATTTCTTCAAAATAAGCATACTGTCATTACTTGAATGAAAGAAGCAAGGGAGTGTTGCCTACATCTAACCATTTATGGAACATTAGTGACTTTCTGGTGGAATTCATGTCAGGGCCTGTATTTTTCTTCTAGACTGAAATAGCAGTTTTTATTACCGATTTGGCAAACTTCTCAGCCTCTCGAAATACTGTGATCACTGTTATGGCAATTATTTTTTTCCTTATTTCATGTGAAAGTAATAAAATTTTTTAGTTTTCTTCTTCTTATCAGTTAATCTTATTTCCTCCTTACATTTTAAATGGTGTTACAAACAGAATCTGCAATATGGAACATTTTTAGAAATACGTAGCTTGAAATACATAGTTTTCTAGAGACTTTAATTGGGTCTCTGTCAGCTAAATAACTAGACTTTGACATCGTAGGTCAACTTACTTAGCTGAGCAGGGTTAACGTCTGGGCAGTTACATGCTTTACGAATCAAATTTACATTTTTTCACTCAGCTGTGTATATTTGTATCTGAATTCCACAGCTCAGACAAATAGTCCAGATTCATGATGACCTCTAGTCCTTGGTGGGCCCAATTAGCTATTATATATCAACAATCTTTTCCCTTTTCAGTGTTTCCTCTTACATAATAGCGCCTACAATCCTAGTAACTATTAATGTACATCTCAGAACCTCTGCCAGTACTCAGAGGCCTCGTTTAGATGTACTTGCATGAAATTTGGTAGGTGGAAGACAACAGAAGCCATTATGGCCTCTGGCAGATTCAGGTAAAAGGGTGAGACTCAGTCAGTTCCAGTGATTCTTAACATCCCCCTGTCCAGGGCATGCACGCAGCTGTCCGATGCAGGGCAAAAGGTAGCTGAGTTCACTGATTGTTGTCTGCTGCGACACCTGATTTCTTGAACATCAGTAAGCAGCATTTTCCTGGCCTTCATTTCTCAGTCTCCAGATTGTTTTGAGAGCTGCTAAATTTTCTTTATTGAATGCCTTCCTTCTTGAATTATCTGCATGCTTTTCCTAATGAAACATTGATATAATACTTTCCTTCATTTCAGAAAAAAACTAGTAAATTTCCTCCTAGACTAGATTATTCTGTGTTTTCTAAGTCAGAAAGGACATTATTTTTTCACTTCTCAATTTAACATAACATACAAACTTTTCAGGTTGTCCCAGTGTGTGTACTATTTACAAAAAGCATTGTCTGTGGTACTCATGAGAAGCAGAACAGAACAGTACATATAGAAATTAAAAATAATTGAACTAGAGAGGTGTAGGAAAGTTTTATAGGGAATATGAACTATATGTTAAAAGTTGTGAAAGGGCTACTTAAGAATTCAACAAAAGGAAAAGAATACTGTTGTGGATGTGTGTTATACTTCTAAAATAGGGTAAATTTCCATGATGGGTTGAAGGTAGGGTCAGAAAGAGAGATATTGGGGCCAGTTGGTATATGAATTTGACTGCCATGCAAAGAGTTTGTTCTATGTTATGTAGTGAGGAAACTTTCAGTAATATTTGAGTGTGGTAACTATATCGGCCTTTATAACATGAACCTGTTTAAAGAAGAACATTGAGCAGTATCCATACTTAGGAGGTGAGTGGAAGAACAGTCACCTCAAATAGAAAGGTAGTTTGAAATTTTGAGATGTGTGTGTGTTGAGTCACTCAGTCATGTCTGACTCTCTGCAACTCCATAGACAGTAGCCCTCTAGGCTCCTCTGTCTAGGGGATTTCTCAGGCAAGAATCCTATAATGGACTGCCACTTTCTCCTCAAGGGGATCTTCCTGACCTAGGAAATGAATGTGGCTCTCTTACATTGCAGGCAGATGCTTTACTATCACTATTCTTTCTGGCATACTATTCTTCCCTGGTGAGCCACCAGGGAAGCCAAGATATATGTTCTTCCAGACATCTAGGGAAGAGAGATTAAACAGTTTGCAGTGAAAACAGCATCTATTTGTTATTCTCTTCTGTTCATCCTTCAGGTGAAATGAATCCATAAATTTTCCTGTTTATGCTAGCTACTCTGTGTCTTTGATAAATGGAAAGTATATTAAAGGAACTGCTTTCTTCTTTACTTCTTGCCATTCTGCTCTCAAATGTCATTCAGTTCTGTTCAGTCCCTCAGTATTGTCCAACTCTTTGTGACCCCATGGACTGCAGCACACCAGGCCTCCCTGTCCATCACCAGCTCCTGGAGTTTACTCAAACTCATGTCCATTGAGTTGGTGATGCCATCCAACTATCTCATCCTCTGTCACCCTCTTCTCTTCCTGCCTTCAATATTTCCCAGGATCAGGGTCTTTTCAAATGAGTCAGCTCTTCGCATCACGTGGCCAAAATATTGGAGTTTCAGCTTCAGCATCAGTCCTTCTAATGAACACTCAGGACTGATTTCCTTTGAAAGTGAAGTCGCTCAGTCGGTCTGACTCTTTGCGACCCTGTGGACTGTAGCCCACCAGGCAGGCTCCTCTATCTATGGGATTCTCCAGGCAAGAATACTGGAGTGGGTTGCCATTTCCTTCTCCAGGGGATCTTCCCTACCCAGGGATCGAACCCAACTCTCCTGCATTGCAGGCAGAGGCAGGCAGATGCTTTAACCTCTGAGCCACCAGGGAAGCCCCTTTAGGATTTCCTTTAGGATGAACTGATTGGATCTCCCATTACTGAGTCTCATTTATCTGGGGAAGGAGTAGGCAAAAGAGGTGCTATGCAGAATCAGTCACAGTGAGGGGTAAGTAGAGAATAGATCTCAAATACAATTTTCCATCTAGTAGATGGTTTTCTTGTTCAATTAACCTAACTCAAATATTGAATCCCATGGATGGAGGAGCCTGCAGTCCATGGGGTCGCTAAGAGTCGGACACAACTGAGTGACTTCACTTTCACTTTTCACTTTCATGCATTGGAGAAGGAAATGGCAACCCACTCCAGTGTTCTTGCCTGGAGAGTCCCAGCGACGAGGGAGCCTGGTGGGCTGCTGTCTATGGGGTCGCACAGAGTCGGACATGACTGATGCGACTTAGCAGCAGCAGCAGCAGCAGCAGCAACCTCTCTCCTTCTGTCAGCTTTCTTACTCAATTTATGGTAGGTTTGTTGTTGTTGTTGTTGTTCAGTCACTCAGTCATGTCTTCTTAGTAATTAAAAACAGGGATTTCATAGGCACTAACAAATGTACTACTAAAGACATGACAGTGTAGGTTGACAAACTGAAGATATAGAACTCTTGTATTTAGAAAGTTATTTACAATAAACAAAACTGACCTTCCATGGGTCACAGTGGAAAAAAAGCACAGAGTGATGCTAGTTAATGGCATGATGGCAAAGCCTGGGGAGAATAATTTGATTTTTATTGCCACAAGGTTTGATCCAGGGCACTGGGAGACTGGGATAAATTACATTCATTTTTTTGTAGCAGTGCATACCTAGTGTCCTCTAGCAAGTCAAGCCACTTAACTCAAGATTGAAAGGAGCACCCCTGAAGAGAGGTGGTACAGAAGAGTAAATGGGGAATGAATAAGACAATCAGGAGGCTGGAGTTCCAGGACGGCTCCTGATACAGGTTTATTATGTGCCTTGAGCAATTTGTTGAACTCTGCTGGACATCCATTTTCCCATTTGTTTAAACTGATGGAAAAATAGTATGTGTGGAGAAAAGGAAAGATATAAGCATCTGAATGCAGAGTTCCAAAGAATAGCAAGAAGAGATAAGAAANGAGAAGGGGACGCCAGAGGATGAGATGGCTGGATGGCATCACTGACTCGAAGGGGGTGAGTCTGAGTGAACTCCAGGAGTTGGTGATGGACAGGGAGGCCTGGCGTGCTGCGATTCATGGAGTCGCAAAGAGTCGGACACGACTGAGTGACTGAACTGAACTGAACTGAGCATATGTGTGTATGTGTGTGTGTGTGTGTATATACATATACAATAATTTAAAGACTCTTATATTTAAGAGTGGCCTATAAAATTCACCGTAATTTCTCTCAGATATTTCTTTTACTACTGACTTTTTTTTTCTTCAAGAAACTCAAGAGTAATGTGTCACCATCTATTTTACAAAATTCGTTTTCAGTAGACTTAAGAAATAATTTCCAAAGATTTAAGTGCTAAATTTCTGATGGAAGAAAATCATTTGATGGGGAAATCTTTTTGATAAAATTATACTTACCATTTTTGTTTCTGAAGCGGGTTTAAAATATTGAATACTGAGTGGAGGTGTTTTTCAAAGACATTAATATAAGAATTTTAGATGCTTAGAACAGTTCAAATTAAACTTTGAACTGTTGCAAATGTTTATATGATTTAACAGGAAGGATGGTTGCAAATAAACTGGGACATCAAGGTAATTTTTTTTGAATTCCTTTTCTTACTACCAGTAACTAGCATGTAAATTGGAAGATGTTTATGTTGACAGAAATAGCATTACCATTTGATTTTTACTACAGATTACCTATTTTAATACTTTATTTGTTCTATTCATCAACTTAATGCAGACAGTAAAAATTTGTGTGATTTCCAAGAGTGTAGAAAATTGGGGATATCAATTGCACAAAGGGAGAATGCATTTGGCTTTGTAGGAACTGTTTTATTTTGTTAATATTTTTCATACTGTTTTCCATGCTCACATTATTTGCATCTCATTTTCATTTATTAGGTCGGTGCAAAAGTAATTGCAGTTTTGCATTGTTGAACTTCACCATTTGATATTGGAATATATTCTTAAATAAATGTGGTTATGTTATACATCATTTTAATGCACATTTCTCACTTTATTTTTTCCTAAATGATTTATTACTTGCTGTTCATCTTATATTTATTTTAGATTATGGAAATGATGTTAGACAAAAAGCAACTTTGAGTGATTTTCTTATTTTATTTCAAAACAGGTTGTAAAGCAGGGCAGACAACTTGCAACATCAATGACACATTTGACTCAGGGACTGCTCACACATGTACAGTGCAGTGATGGTTCAAGAAATTTTGTAAAGGACAAGAGAGCCTTGACGATGAGGAGCATACAGGCTGGCCATCAGAAGTTGACAACAACAATTGAGAGCAATCATCGAAATTGATCCTCTTACAACTATGTGAGAAGTTCCCAAAGAACTCAACATCGAGCATTCTGTGGTCATTAGGCATTTGAAGCTTCTCTTACTCTATGCAACAACAACAAACCATTTCTTGATGAGATTGTGACCTGCAATGAAAAGTGGATTTTATATGATGACCAGTGACAACCAATTCAGTGGCTGGACCGAGAAGAAGCTCCAAAGCACTTCCCAAAGCCAAACTTGCACCAAAATAGTGGTCGTGGTCACTTGTTGGTGGTCTGCTGCCCATCTGAACCACTACAGCTTTCTTACTCTCAGCAAAGCTGTTACATCTGAGAATTATGCTCAGTGAAACAATGAGATGTACTAAAAACTGTCATGCCTACACCTGACTGGCATTAGTCAACAGAATGGGCCCAGTTCCTCTCCACAACAGCATTGGATTGCGTGTTGCACAACCAATGCTTCAAAGTTGAAGTCGTGAAGTTTTTCCTCATCTGCCATATTCACCAGACCTCTCAACAACAGATTACCACTTGCTCAAGGATCTCGACAACTTTTTGCAGGGAAGATGCTTTCTCAGTCAGCAGGAGGCAGAAAATACTTTCCAAGAGTTCGTCGAATCACAAAGCACAAATTTTTATGTTCAGGAATAAACAAACATTTCTCATTGGCAAAAAAGTGTTGGTTGTAATGGTTTCTATTTTGATTAATAAAGATGTGTTTGAGCCGAGTTATAATGATTTAAAATACATGGTCCAAAACCTCAAGTACACTGGCACCAACCTATTATTTGCTATGATCTTGGTTAACTTCTCATGAGTATGATTGTAAGTTTTCTCTTTATAACATCAAGCAAGTGATTCAATCTAAGGTAGATTTCTCCCTCTCTTTCCTTACTGTGTAGGGTCCTGTTATCTCTTTCTAATTTGTTGAAAGCCAAACTTTCAACAATTAAAACTTTTTGAAGTTTCAACTTCTAAAAATTTAAGTTTTTGAACTTTTCTCTAGGTTTTGCCAGGCTCTTTCAGAAAGGAAACTCCAATTTGGAAAGATATGGTAAGGAACTGAAAACACCTTGCACAAAAGAGACAAATAAACAGATATTTACTAGCATTTCACACCAAGATATTGGCTATTAAGGAAAAATGGTTCCTGCACAACACCATGTTGCCAGCCATGTATTAGCAATGGGTAAGCATCTCTTTTATTTTTGCAGTGAGAAGATCCAGATTTCTTTTAATATTCAGGACCAACTTAACAAAAATCAAAGCAAAATAAATGATGCTATTCAACTATATAATGCATCTCTGGGGAAGCTAGGATAACTATCTAGGAAACCACTCTTGATATATTCATAAATAGCATTTCTCTGAGTAGCTTGAAATCTCTGTCTTCTGGTCCTACTTCTAGCCCTTCAAATTTTGGCTGTCATGCTTTAAATAACCAGCCTCCATTTTTTCCCTGGGGTTGTTACTGTAGAAACAACTTTTCTTGAAATATAATAAACATTCAAAAAGTTGTGCAGTTTAATGACATTGCCCACTTTTGTATAAACAGCATTCAGATAAACAAATAAAACATGAAGCTATCCTTACATCTAGTGACTTTCCATTCCAAGGGAGCTATTGTCTTGATCTCTAACAGCATGGAATAGTTTTACCTTTTCTTGAAATTTTTATAAATGGAAATATACACTAGGCAGTCCTTTTTGTCATTAAGTTTATGGTGTTTATTCATTTCATTGTATATGGTTATAATTTCTTCATTCTCAATGCTTTGTAGAGATTCACTGTCTGATTATACTATAGGCTATTTTTTCACTCAATTGTTGAGTTTCTTTTGTTTAATTTCTAGTTTTTTATCTTTAAAAATAGACAAAATTTTTACAAATAGTGGACACAGATACCTGAAAACTTTGTGCATGTCTTCTGGTAACTGTGAATGTGAGTCTATGGGATATATACCTAAGGATGGGATTGCTGGGTTATAGGCATTATATATATTTATTTCATTAGTCACTTTAAAGAGCTTTCCAAGGTGAATAAATCAAGGTATGAATAAATACATACCACCAGCATTGTATGAATAAGTTTTATTGCATTCTCACCTAAATTTGGGTTTATATTTTCTTTTTTTTCTTTTCCCTCCTCTTCTTTTTACATTGTATCCATTCTAATAGGAATAGAGTTATATGGCTTTGTGGCTTTTCCTAATGTCTAATGAGGTTTATGTATATTTTGTATATATTTTGGCCATTTGAATATACTCATGATGAATTTCTTCAACAAACTTTTACCCAGATTTTAATTTTATTTTGACTTTTTCTTATTAAATTGCAAAAATTATTTACATATTGTGAATACAAGTCTTTTGTCAGATATCTCAAATATCTTCTCCAATTCCTCAATTATAATATGTTCTGAGTCATCAAATTTTGTTATTATTTTTGATTATTTGTCCTTCCTGTTTAAGAAATTTTTGCCTTCTCCAAAGTCCTGAACATATTTTTCTGTTTTCTTATGAATATTTTCTTGTTTTAACTTTTTCAATTAGATATGCAATGAGTGGTGTGAATTTTGGATCAAGATCCAATTTTAGTTTTCAAAATTTGTATCTATTTGACACATCAACATTTATTTTGAAAAATCTTTCCCTTACTGCAGTGACATCTTTGTTAAAGTATCACACATGTGGGTGGATGCTCTCTTTTTTGAAAACGCAAAACTCAGGTAAATGAAGAAGGGTAGAGTGGCTTGGTAAGTGTGTGTGCAGGAATTGTGTGTGTGTGCACACACTTGTTTTAGTTATATTGAGATATAGTTAATATATGACAAAATCCACTGATATTAGATATACAGTGATGGATTTTTCTAATTGCATGCAATTTCATGACTTCTATCAAATTCAAGACACAGAATTGTTCTGTCACTCAGTTTTTGCATGACTTTTCTCAGTCAACTGTCTCCACACTACCAGCCACATGCAACCATTCATCTGCTTTCTGTCACCATAATTTTCCATTTTCAAGAATTTCATATAAATATGTTCATCCTGTATAAAGTTAAACTGACTTATTTCTCTAGCATATATCTGAGATTCATTCCTGCTATTGTGTGTACTATTATTTGGAGGGGTTGCATTTTGGGGCAGTATTCCATAATATGAATATGACACATCTTGTTTATGCATTTACTATTTAATGAATATTGGATTGCTTCCAATTTTCCATTATTATGATTAATGCTGCTATTAATATCAGTAAATGAGTTCCTGTGTAGAAGTATTTTCTTTCATTTTCTTGGGTAATATTGCCAATGAAACACATTGTAACAGAATGTTTTGAGATAATGGAAATGTCCCTATAGCTACTTTGTACCCTATGGTAGCCACTAACCACACATCACTTTTTGAACATGAAATGACGCTAATGTGACTTATAAAGTAGTTTAGATATTACTGAATTTTGATCAATGTCATGAGTGGAACTACAAGGTCAAATGATAAATATGTGTAATTTTATAGTGCTGACAGAGTAGATTCCAAAGTGGTTATCATTCTCACTAGTAAGGTGTGATAGTCCTAATCATTCTTCATTCTTTCCATCACTTGATAATATCAGTTCTTTCAGCTTTAGTTCTTCTAGTGGGTTCAGTTCAGTTCAGTCACTCAGTTGTGCCCAACTCCTTACAACCCCATGAACAACAGCACTCCAGGCTTCCCTGTCCATCACCAACTCTTGGAGCATACTCAAACTCATGTCCCATCAAGTCAGTGATGCCATCCAACCATCTCATCCTCTGTCGACCCTTTCTCCTCCTGCCTTCAATCTTTCCCAGCATCAGGGTCTTTTCCACTGAGTCAGTTCTTCGCATCAGGTGGTCAAAGTATTGGAGTTTCAGCTACAGAATCAGTTCTTTCAATGAATATTCAATACTTTAGGATTGACTGGTTTAATATCCTTGCAGTCAAATTAACTCTCAAGAGTCTTATCCAACACCACAATTCAAAAGCATCAGTTCTTCAGTGCTCAGCTTTCTTTATAGTCCAACTCTCACATCCATACATGACTACTGGAAAAACCATAGCTCTGATTGGATGGACCTTTGTTGGCAAAGTAATGTCTGCTTTTTAATGTACTGTCTAGATTGGTTATCGGAGAAGGTAATGGCACCCCACTTCAGTACTCTTGCCTGGAAAATCCACGGATGGAGAAGCCTGGTAGGCTGTAGTCCATGGGGTCGCGAAGAGTGAAACACGACTGAGTGACTTCACTTTCACTTTTCACTTTCATCCATTGGAGAAGGAAATGGCAACCCACTCCACTGTTCTTGCCTGGAGAATCCCAGGGACGGGGGACCCTGGTGGGCTGCCATCTATGGGATCGCACAAAGTCGGACATAACTGAAAAGACTTAGCAGCAGCAGCAGCAGCAGGTTGGTTATAGCTTTTCTTCCAAGGAGCAAGCGTCTTTTAATTTCATAGCTGCAGTCACCATCTGCAGTGAATTTGGAGACCCCATAATTAAAGTCTGTCACTGTTTCCATTGTTTCCCCATCTATTTGCCATGAAGTGATGGGACCAGATACCATGATCTTCGTTTTCTGAATGTTGAGTTTTAAGCCAAATTTTTCACTCTCCTCTTTCACTTTCACCAAGAGGCTTTTTAGTTCTTCTTCACTTTCTGCCATAAGGGTGCTGTCATCTTCATCTCTGAGGTTATTGATATTTCTCCCAGTAATTTGATTCCAGCTTATGCCTCCTTCAGCCCAGAATTTCTCATGATGTACTCTGCATATAAGCTAAATAAGCAAGGTGACAATATACAACCTTGACGGACTCCTTTTCCTATTTGGAACCAGTCTGTTGTTCCATGTCCAGTTCTAACTGTTGCTTCTTGACCTACATACAGATTTCTCAGGAGACAGGTAAGGTGGTCTGGTATTCCCATCTCTTTAAGAATTTTAGAATTTAAGAATCTAGTGGGTAGTTCTAGAATGTATTTTTTCTAATAAGTAGTGCTTTTGTGCATCTTTTCATATGTTCAATAGCCACAGTATACATTCTTTTGAACTGTCTATACAAACATGTTGCCTATTTTTAGGGGACCATTTGTCTTATTGAGTTGTAAGAGTTCTTTGTTCTGGATGCAAACCAGATTCATGTTTTGTAAACATTTTCTCCCAAATCTGGCTTGTCTTTTAGCTTTCCTAAACATGAAAAGAAAGAGTGAAATGAAGTGTTGGTTGCACATTCGTGTCCGACTATTTGCGACCCCATGGACCAGAACACACCAGGCTTTTCTGACTATGGAATTTTCCTGGGAATAATATTGGATAAAGTTGCCATTTCCTTCTCCAGGAGCTCTTCCTGACCCAGGGATTGAAAAGACTCAGGTGTCTTGCATTGCAGGAAAACGTTTTACCATCTGAGCCACCAGGGAAGCTCATTTTTTAAAGAGTGTGGTATTTAATTTTATATGTCACCTTGGCTAAGCTACAGTAAACTGATATTTGGTCATTGTTTTGGATATTTCTGTGGTGTTTTTGTATGCTTGCTTGCTTTTGGAGGGAATTCAACTGACATTTAAATTGGTGGGCCAAAAACTTGAATATATCTTCCATCTATATTCTGTGACTTCTATTTCTCTGGAAAAACTTGACCAATATATAGTGTAAATATTTTTAATTTTGAGAAAGTTCAATTTGTTAATTGCTATATTCTTTTATAGATTGTGGGATTCTGTGTGTATTTTGCTTAAGAAATATGTCCTTACACAATGTCACAATGTCTCCTTTGTTGTCTTATAGTGAGGTTTTAGCTTTCATATTTTGCTTTATAATTCATCTTTGTGTAGGTGGGAGATTACAAGATCCTTACAAGTGTCTGCCTGTAGTCAGCATGTCTCACTCAAGTCCCAGCCCTAGCCCCTAATTATTAATACAATATAGACCTAGACTATCCCTTCTGGACCTGCGTTAGTGTCTTCCCTGCTTCTACAAGACCTCAATTATGTAAGTAATAAACTTCTAGCTTTTGGGTGTGTGCACATATGGCCTCCATCAGTCTTGACCTTGACCCAAATTTGAGATTGGGTTCATCTGCTTCTGAAAGTGACTGCGTATTTTTGTTTGTGTTTAACCACTCAGTCATGTCTGACTCTTTGCAACACCATGGACTGTAGCCTGCCAGGCTTCTCTGTCCATGGGGTTCTCCAGGTAAGAATACTAGCGTGGGTAGCTATTCCTTCCTTGAGAGGATCTTCTTGATCCAGGGATCAAACCTGGATCTCCTACATTGCAAGAGGATTCTTTACCATCTGAACCACTAGGGGAGCCCCAAATGTCACTATAATGGCCATTAAGTTAGTCATTGTAGTCTTCCTACACATCTCTTTGAGTGGTATATGTTTTCCATATATTTACTTTCATTCTACTTTTTAATCTGGGAAGTGTTACTCTTGTAGACACTTTACATTTGGGTCTAGTTTTTAAATCCATTCTGACAACCTCTCTCTTTTAGTTGTTGCCCAGTACATAATATAATTTTTCATATGTTTGGTTTTGGACCTATCATTTCTTATTTCTTGTCTATATGTACATTTAAAATTTTTTAATTCTTTATATCTCATTTACTGACTTATTTACTCTCTAAATTTTCATCTTAAAATTATCACATGTATCATATCCACATAGACTCAGTAGTCAGTCATTTCAGTCACTCAGTGGTAACCAACTCTTTGTGACTCCATGGACTGCAACACTCCAGGCTTCCCTGTCCTTCACCAACTCATGGAGTTTACTCAAACTCATGTACATTGAGTCGAGTTTGTGATGCCATCCAGCCATCTCATCCTCTGTTGTCCCCTTCTCTCCCTGCCTTCAGTCTTTCCAAACATCAAAGTCTTTACCAGTGAGTCAGTTTTTCTCTTCAGAAAGCCAAAGTATTGGAGCTTCAGCTTCAGAATCAGTCCTTTCAATGAATAGTCAGGACTGATTTCCTTTAGAATGGACTGGTTGGATCTCCTGGTAGTGCAAGGGGCTGTCAAGAATCTTCTCCAACACCACAGTTCAAAAGCATCAATTCTTCGGTGCTCAGTTTTCTTTATAGTCCAACTCTCACATCCATAAATGACTACTGGAAAACCATAGCTTTGACTAGATGGAACTTTGTTGGCAAAACAATGTCTCTGGTTTTTACTATGCTGTCTAGGTTGGTCATAGCTTTTCTTCCAAGGAGCAAGCGTCTATCAATTTCATGGCTGCAATCACCATCTGCAGTGATTCTGGAGCCCCCAAAAATATAGTCTGTCACTGTTTCCACTGTTCCCCCATCTATTTACCATGAAGTGATGGGACCAGGAGCCATGATCCTAGTTTTCTGAATGTTGAGTTTTAAGCCAACTTTTTACTCTCCTCTTTTGCTTTCATCAAGAGGCTCTTTAGTTCTTCTTGGCTTTCTGCCATAATGGTGGTGTCATCTGCATATCTGAGGTTATTGATATTTCTCTCAGCAATCTTGATTCCATCTTGTGTCTCCTCCAGCCCAGCTCTGCATATAAGTTAAATAATCAGGGTGACAATATACAGCCTTGACGTAGTCCTTTTCCTATATGGAACCAGTCTGTTGTTCCATGTCCAGTTCTAACTGCTTCTTCCTGACTTGCATACAGATTTCTCAGGAGGCAGGTAAAATGATCTGGTATTTCCATCTCTTTCAAAATTTTCCATAGTTTGTTGTGATCCACACAGTCAAAGGCTTTAGTATAGTCAATAAAACAGAAGTAGATGTTTTTCTGAAACTCTCTTGCTTTTTCGATGATCCAGCAAATGTTGGCAGTTTGATCTCTGGTTCCCCAAGGACTATGAACCCTATAAGAAAATGTTGTAATATTTGCTTGAAATATAATAGTTATATCACTTATATAGAAATGAAGAATAAAAAGCCAAAAAAAAATTTTTTTTGCCTTGGACACTTACCAATTTTAGTATTGTACATTCTATTCTGTGGAAGTAAGTTTCTGTCTGACACTATTTCCATTCATCCTGAAGAACCTCCTTTATGGTATAATGTAAAGTAGATCTGCTGGAAAAGAATTATGTCAGTTTTCTTTTATATGAAAATGGCTTCATTTTGCCTAGTTTTTGAAGACTATTTTCACTAAGCTATAGAATCTTGGATGGATTCTTTTTCTTTTAATCTGTTCTAACCTCCATGACTTCGTATGAGAAATAAGCTATTAATTTGCTCACTGTTCTCTTATTTGCAATATTTCATTTTTTCCCTTAAGAGTCTCAAGATTTTCCCTTTATTTTGGTTTTCAAGGGGTGAATAATAAGAAAATCTGAGAAGTGAAGCAGGTGTAGCCACTGCAGAGAGGACTGTGGGAACTGCTGCCTCTGAGAAGCTACTCCCTCTGTGGGGACACATCTAGGGGTACAGGGAAGGACCTGGGGCTGCTCTTGGTCAGTGGGATAGAAGTTGCAAAGGTAAACTGCACTTGGGGCACAGAAGAGAGGCCTGATAAACACAGAAGAGCGCACCTGAGGCCTGATGGACACTTTCATTTTTGTTTATAATCATATCTGACCCACTATGACTTTTTTGACAGCAATGAAGTCTATCCTTCAAATCGCACTCAAGATTAATGAGAAACAATGAAGATTTTCAAGCACATTTAAAGACTATTTTTTTTCATAGCTATTGTTCTGGCTTAATTGTGAAGAAGGGAGCAAGAGTGCTCCATTACAGCTCTGTAGGCAAAAGCAAATAATCTCTAGGACATGAAATGCAATAGCATAGGTGGTATGGAGAAAATGTAATTGAAGTATATGTTGGAGATAGATCCAAAAGAACTTGGTGGTAGATTATATGTGAAAGAAAAATAGGAGAATTGTGTCAAAGGGGATTCAGGAATAAATAAATAGATGGTGAGGGTGGAAGCACTGGAAAAAAGCTGGTTGGGAGACAGGGTAGAGGGGAAACTTTACTTGGGGGCATAAAAATGTAAGATTCTTGTGTCCCATTCACATGGAAATGTTCGCTAAGCAGTGAGATGTTTGATCCAGCATCTCAGGGCACTGAACTGAGGTGAATATCTGCACTTGAGAGTCAACATCAAAGCGATGGAAATTGAAATGTTATAGATATGATGATATCCCAGAAAAATGAGAACAAAAACTGGGAAAGAAACTATGGGATAGATAGAAGAGTTCACTAATGGTCTAAGATGGAGGGTTATATTTCATATAACAATATGTTTATTGCTGGTCATGATAATGATTTGGAAATCAGATTTTGTTTATTGATGTGCTTTAAAACATAATGCAATATTGAGGATCATCTTTCCTTGGGTTTATGCTATCTGTTCCACTTTTTATTTTGCTCCAGTAAAAAGTATGTAAAGCATCTTATTAATAAGCTTTACATTGTACATTTCACTACTCCAAATGACCATCAACCTAACATCCAGACAGAAAACCTATCAGCATTTCTAATTGAATATTTTCTATTACAATACAAATTGAACTTGACAGCTTTTCCCCAACTGCAATATTACTTTACATTGCTATCATTTTATCAGTGGAACATTGAGACAGCATAAAAAATAATACAAATGACTAACTGCTTAGATAGCTAGGGTTTTTGACTTCCACTCTCTGGTAAATTGGGTGGTAAAGAGTATTAACCGCCAGGTCCAGTTAAATATCTACTAGACATAAATAATCTTACTTGAACATTTAAAGACTAACTTGTTTAAATTTATACCTCATTAAAACAAAGGTGATGTCAGACTTAATAAATGTAACTGCCAGTGACCATCACTTCTCCAGTTGCTTAAGGAGACGCTCATCTATATCTTGTAAATTGTAATTACAGTTCAAACTTTAAAGATAAGCAATTATCAGGATTCAGTAAATTAAATATCAGTTGTCTCCCTACAGAATTACCCTTCAGAGACTTTCATTATACTGAGACACTTTATCTTTTCCATTTTTAAAAGTTATTTTATCATGGAAAAAACCTCAATTGCAACCATCCAATGGTTCTGTGTTTTTAATATTCAGAGAAACAGTTTGATTAAGATACTATGTAGAATAACTACCTTTAAGTAACGCATTGTCACTGGCGAACTCATTAAAGATTCAACTGTGAACTCAGCATTTATTACAATACAGTATGCTACTATCATTAAAATTTGTATAAAATACACAAATCTATGTCATCTGTAGTCTCCTGTAGGTAAGTCTTTATGTTCTCATGAATGTTAAACCCTGAACATGCTCTTTATTTTGTTGTTTACCTTCTTAACCTTCTAGTCAAGGCTATGGTTTTTCCTGCGGTCATGTATGATGTGAGAGTTGGACTGTGAAGAAGGCTGAGCACCGAAGAATTGACGTTTTTGAACTGTGGTGTTGGAGAAGACTCTTGAGAGTCCCTTGGACTGCAAGGAGATCCAACCAGTCCATTCTGAAGGAGATCAGCCCTGGGGTTTCTTTGGAAGGAATGATGCTAAAGCTGAAGCTCCACTACTTTGGCCACCTGATGTGAAGAGTTGACTCATTGGAAAAGACCCTGATGCTGGGAGGGATTGGGGGCAGGAGGAGAAGGGGACAACAGAGGGTGAGATGGCTGGATGGCATCACTGACTCGAAGGGGGTGAGTCTGAGTGAACTCCGGGAGTTGGTGATGGACAGGGAGGCCTGACGTGCTGCAATTCATGGGGTCACAAAGAATCGGACATGACTGAGCAACTGAACTGAACTGAAGTAACATAAGCATAGAAAACAAACTGCTTTTGTTTGGCATGTTTTCCTTGATTTACATATCATTCTACTTTTTTAAAATATATATGCTATGGTAGTTCCCTGCCGGTCTAGTGGTTGGAATTCAGCGCTTTCCCTGCTGGAACCCAGCTTCAGTCCCTGCTTCTGGCCAGGGAACTTGCCAGAAATCCCGCAAGCCGGGAGGCACAGCCAAAATAAGTAAAATAAAATTTAAAAGTTAAAGACTTTTAATAATATGTTTTTAGATACACATTAGAGCACCTCTCCCAAATTCACTAGGGACCCCTCCAAAACATTCTGAATTTCCCATTTAACTGACTGCTCTTCACCCTTCTTCAGTTTTTGGATTTTTAATTTTTATAATCATTTACATATGTGGAACCTTCTCAGTGGCTGTTTTAAATACAATCTTATCTTTCAAATTAGTTATTATTAAGGCGTCAACACACATCTCATTAGTAGGACCTCTTTCTGAATAAATTGGTTAATATGGGATATCCTATGCTAATGTCATGTGTGGCAAATTAGACAGGAAGAGGTTTGGCCAATTTCACATTCTTTAAGAGAAGTGTTTATTTGGTCTGCACTCTCCCAGCATAACAATTTTTATCAAAATTGTCATTTGCGTTAATCTCAACCCAATCATTTCAATCATTGTCATAAATAATTGTTATAAATAAAAGAATTCAATATTGAAAATGCTATTCATGGATGCTGACATTGGAATGAGAAATAGATAAGGTTGATTTTATTGCCAGATATAATTTTGTACAAGTTTATAAATAATATAGAAATAGGCCTGTCTTAACAAGAAGTTTTCTAATAGTAATTGTTGCCTGTGGCTAAAGGGGTCCTCTGCAATGACTGTACTTTATTTTGACATGAGTGCTGCTTATCCTCTTTGGGGTGCAATGTGTTGTTTGCTGCCCTCATCAGACTTGTCAATGTTGTTTCTTCTTGGTAGAAACACCTTTTCTTAACTACCTACCCATCTGCAAGTGGGAATTATTCAAAGTTAAGGTGTTTCAATGTTGCTTTTTCTTGAATGATGTAATCTCAAAGTTGTGGCATTCATAAAATCCCCAAAACTATTTTCTCAGTTCCTACAAGTGTTTCTCTTTGTGGACTTCACCTTCTTGCCTTCAACTTCATCCACTTCACCCCTTCCTGCTGATGCTGACAGGTCTTGGCAGGGGATGGAATTTATATTTTCTCTGCTGGTAGGAAACATAAAGTCAAGACTGAATTAAAAATGAAAAATCCCCTCATTGAGGAGGAATATAGATTCTATAGTATGTTCAAATATTCATTTGGCTATAAATATTTAGGTGTATTCATGTCTGAAAAGAGGCAGACATCAGTTATTGTATTCAAAATACAAAATTGTATTAGAACAAAGCTAGTGAAGGTATTGTATTCCAGCTGAGCTATTTCTAAATCTAAAGGATGATGCTATTAAAGTGCTGCACTCAATATGCCAGAAAATTTGGAAAATTCAACAGTGTCCAGAGGATTGGAAAAGATCAGTTTTCATTCCAGTCTCAAAGAAGGGCAATGTAAAAGAATGTTCAAACTACCACACAATTGCACTCATTTCACATGCTAACAAAGTGATGCTCAAAATTCTCTAAAGTAAGCTTCAAAAGAATGTGACCAAAAAATTCCAGATATTCAAGCTGGATTTAGAAAAGGGAGAGGAACCAGAGATCCAGTTGCCAACATTTGTTGGGTCATAGAATAAGCTGGAAATTCCAGAAAAACATCTACTTCGGCATCATTGACTATGCTAAAGGCTTTGACTGAGGGGACCACAAAAAAATGAAATATTCTTCAAGAGATGGAAACACCAGACCACCTTACCTGCCTCCTGAAAAACCTGTAAGCAGATCAAGAAGCCACAGTTAGAACGAGACCTGGAACAATGGACTGTTCAAAATTGGCAGAAGAGTTCATCAAGGCTGTATATTGTCACTTATTTAACTTATATGCTGAGTATATCATGCAAAATGTTGGGCTGGATAAAGCACAAACTGGAATCGAGATTTTGAGGAGAAATATCAATAACCTAAGTTATGCAGGTGACACCACCCTGATGGCAGAAATTGAAGAGGAACTAAAGAACCTCTTGATGGAGATGAAAGAGAAGAGTGAAAAACCTGCCTTAAAACTCAACATTCAAAATACTAAGATCATGGCATCCAGTCCAATCAGTTCAGTTCAGTTCAGTTCAGTCATTCAGTTGTGTCTGACTCTTTGCAAACCCATGAATCACAGCACGCCAGGCCTCACTGTCCATCACCAACTCCCAGAGTTCACTCAAATTCATGTCCATCAAGTCAGTGATGCCATCTAGCCATCTCATCCTCTGCTGTTTCCTTCTCCTCCTGCCCCCAATCCTTGCCAGAATCAGGGTTTTTTCCAATGAGTCAACTCTTCGAATGAGGTGGCCAAAGTATTGGAGTTTCAGCTTCACCATCAGTCCCTCCAATGAACACCCAGGACTGAACTCCTTTAGGATGGACTGGCTGGATCTCCTTGCAGTCAAGGGACTCTCAAGGGTCTTCTCCAACACCACAGTTCGAAACCATCAATTCTTTAGCACTCATCTTTTGTCACAGTCCAGCTCTTTCAACCACACATGGCCACTGGAAAAACCATAGCCTTGACTAGACGGATCTTTGTTGACAAAGTAATATCTCTGCTTTTCAATATGTTATCTAGGTTGGTCATAACTTTCCTTCCAAAGAGTAAGCGTCTTCTAATTTCCTGGCTGCACTTACCATCTGCAGTGATTTTAGAGCCCCCCCAAACTAAAGTCTGACACTGTTTCCACTGTTTCCCCATCTATCTGCCATGAAGTGATGGGACTTGATGCCATGATCTTCGTTATCTGAATGGTGAGCTATAAGCCAACTTTTTTACTTTCCTCTTTCACTTTCATCAATAGGCTTTTTAGTTCCTCTTCACTTTCTGCCATAAGGATGGTGTCATCTGCATATCTGAGGTTATTGATATTTCTCCCGGCAATCTTAATTCCAGCCTGTGCTTCTTCCAGCCCAGCGTTTCTCATGAAGTATGCTGCATATAAGTTAAATAAGCAGGGTGACAATATACAGCCTTGACGTACTCCTTTTCCTATTTGGAAACAGTCTGTTGTTTCATGTCCAGTTCCAACTTTTGCCTCCTGACCTGCATATAGGTTTCTCAAGAGGCAGGTCAGGTAGCCTGGTAGTCCCATCTCTTTCAGAATTTTCCACAGTTTATAGTGGTCCACACAGTCAAAGGCTTTGGCATAGTCAATAAAGCAGAAATAGATGTTTCTCTGGAACTCTTTTGCTTTTTCCATGATCCAGCGGATGTTGGCAATTTGATCTCTGGTTCCTCTGTCTTTTCTAAAACCAACTTGAACATCTGGAAGTTCACGGTTCACGTACTCCTGAAGCCCGGCTTGGAGAATTTTTAGCATTACTAGTGTGTGAGATGAGTGCAACTGTGCGGTAGTTTGAGCATTCTTTGCCATTACCTTTCTTTGGGATTAGAATGAAAACTGACTTTTTCCAGTTCCTGTGGCTAGTGCGGAGTTTTCCAAATTTGTTGGCATGTTGAGTGCAGCACTTTCACAGCATCATCTTTCAGGATTTTAAATAGCTCAACCTGAATTTCATCACCTCCACTAGCTAGTGATGCTTTCTAAGGCCCACTTGACTTCACATTCCAGGATGTCCTGCTTTAGGTGAGTGATCACACGATCATGATTATCTCGGTGGTGAAGCTGTTTTTTGTACAGTTCTATGTATTCTTGCCACCTCTTCTTAATATCTTCTGCTTCTGTTAGGTCCATACCATTTCTGTCCTTTATTGAGCCCATCTTTGCATGAAATGTTCCCTTGGTATCTCTAATTTACTTGAGATCTCTAGTCCTTCCCATTCTGTTCTTTTCCTCTATTTCTTTGCATTAATTGCTGAGGAAGGCTTCCTTATCTCTCCTTGCTATTCTTTGGAACTCTGCATTCAGATGCTTATATCTTTCCTTTTCTCCTTTGCCTTTCACCTCTCTTCAGATGTGTATAAGAGACAGTTCCTAGTCCTGTGGCCACTTCTGAATTTTCCAAATTTACTGGCATATTGAGTACAACACTTTCACAGCATCATCTTTCAGGATTTGAAATAGCTCAACTGGAATTCCATCACCTCCACTAGCTTTGTTCGTAGTGATGCTTTCTAAGGCCCACTTGACTTCACATTCCANATTTTATTACTGCCTCTACTTCCTTATCTTGGGCAAACTTATCTTAGCTTGAGCAAACCTGTGATTGTTCTTAGGACAGCGGGCTTCTGCCGTAAAGTTAACTCTAGTGAAGTTTTAACCCGCCGTTTAGCCTTCTCACGGGTGCGAGTTAAAATTTTCCTGTACACCAGCTACACTAGACTTCCTGGGGTGGTTGTTCTCCGTGAAAAATTTTCATTTGTTGGTTTTACCTCTCAGAATGAATGTAAGTTTAACAGTGCCAATTTGGAGTGGTTTCAGTCTTCTAATTAGATACCCTGTTTTTATCCAGGTCGAGCTACACCATTTGCAAATCCCCATGTGAAATGAAAATGTAAACTCATTTATTTAAAACAAATGTCTTTAAAGAAATGGACTGATGTGTAAAGCTGTCTTCCTTTTCCCTGTGGTCTGTCCCTCCACTCCTGGGGCCTCACAGTGCTGTGTGACCAGGGTGGCAAGGAGCGACAGATACGCACATTGTGCATCGCTCCTCCGCTCCTGTGCCTGGTCCATCGTCCCATCTGACTTCCGTTACAAAACAAAGTCAAAACCAAAAATTTCAAGAATGTCAAGAAACAAAAGCAGAGAGCTAACTAAATGCTTTGGGCCTTTTGGGGCTAAGTTGGGCCCTTTTGAGCAAAGCTTTGTGCAGTTGCATGGGTCCCATTAAGCCAACTGTTCTCCCTCCAAACTTTAGATAGTCTGTTCTTCTAAGTGCAGTGTGAGTGACCCTTTAAATGTAATTCAGGTCATACTCAATGACCTTTCCTCATCCTAAAAAAGAATGCTTTGTTCACCTTTTTATCAGTAATACCTATTAGAAAGTCTGACATGTTGAAGATTTAATAAATAATTGATGAGTAAATATTTAATGTGGTTAACAGATGAGTTTAAATGCAACAGCACATTGAGTTTATTTGGCTTTTGTTTTGACCAGAACTCTTGGTTGCAAATGACAGAATCCAAATTTATATTGGCCGAAGGATATAAAAATATTATCCATCCATGTAACTATGACATCTTGAACTAATTTGTTTGCAAGTATAGCTGGTTTCAAAGACTAATCTCTTTCTCTTGAGTGTGTTCTCTTTAATGTTTTTATTCTCAAGAAAGAAATATTCACAGAATAGTCATGTTTCTCCCTTGTAGTTCTAGATTTTCATCCTATTATCTTTTTGCTCAGTTAAGTGAGAACTTTTCCATCTCAATACTTAGAACAGAACTATTAGACCTCATTCTGCTGCTGCTGCTGCTAAGTCACTTCAGTCGTGTCTGACTCTGTGCGACCCCTTAGACAGCAGCCCACCAGGCTCCCCCATCCCCGGGATTCTCCAGGCAAGAACACCAAAGTGGGTTGCCATTTCCTTTGCCAATGCATGAAAGTGAAAAGTGAAAGGGAAGTTGCCCAGTCGTATCCAACTCTTCGCGACCCCATGGACTGCAGCCTACCAGGCTCCTCCGTCCATGAGATTTTCCAGGCAAGAGTACTAAAGTGGGGTGCCATCTCCTTCTCCAGACCTAATTCTGGTTGACCTAAATTAAATCACATGGCCATACCTGAACAAACAACTTTGATTCTGTTGAATCAAGTTTGGACCACCATAAGTGGTTCTGTTCCTTAAGACTGGCATTGTTTAACCAGAATAGTGATGGATGTGTGTATCTTCATCTTGCTCCTTAAAGCCAAATTATTCTCTATGATGACCATACCAGTGCATCACACTAGTAACTTAATTTAGAAAAATTGTTACACAATTATTTATGAGTATATTTGGGTAAAAAACCTTGGAAAGATATATATTCTGTTTATAGACTTACTACATCTCCATCCTGAAAAAAGAAAATAAGCTCCTTGATTTGAGACTCAAGGGAGATCTAACCAGTCCATTCTGAAGGAGATCAGCCCTGGAATTTCTTTGGAAGGAATGATGCTAAAGCTGAAACTCCAGTACTTTGGCCACCTCATGCGAAGAGTTGACTCACTGGAAAAGACTCTGATGCTGGGAGGGATTGGGGGCAGGAGGAGAAGGGGACGACAGAGGATGAGATGGCTGGATGGCATCACTGACTCGATGGGCGTGAGTCTGAGTGAACTTCGGGAGTTGGTGATGGACAGGGAAATCTGGCGTGCTGCGGTTCATGGGATTGCAAAGAGTCGGACACGACTGAGCAACTGAACTGAACTGAGAAGATCAAGGATGTATGACAACAATGTCTGTAGACCACAGAGTCTCTCATCATAAATGGGAGTGTCAAAATAAGTGGATACTAGCTACTCAGGAAGCAGGAACACTTGGTCTATTTCTCTAGATTTTCCTACTGGAGGTATCTGAGTTAATAAACCTATGCTACTACCCTAAGCAATGATTTTGAGTCTTAAATATAGATATATCTGATATTTAAGCTCAAACAGGTGTTAAATTTGGGCTTTATTGTTAGAGGTTCTGACTTCAAATAGTTTACCACTTCCTAGTTTGGGATCCCGTGTAAGTCAGTTAGCCTCCCCAGGTCTCAGTTGCTTCTTCTTCACAGTTAGTATTGTCATTATAACTACCCGCTCAAGACTGTGACAGTAAAATGTAGAGGACGTGACTGTGCTGCGAATACTTTAAAGAGCTGGAGAAATGCTAGATGCATTTCAAAAGAGGACTTCGTATTCTTAGCTTTTGTGTGCAGATGTTGGTATTATAATGAAAAGGTCCCTAGGCTTTGGAGATTGCCTGAATTCTGAAATAACTGCATTTATATTCTAAGATGGCAAACCACTGTCTTTTGTAAAGCTGGTTAGAAACAACCCAAGACATAGTTTTATTATGTGCAACAAATGAAATATATGTGTGGAGCACTCAGCAAAATGCCTGGGACATAGTAGAGAGTAAAGGAATGTTAGATGACGATGAGGATACTGAGAAATGTTTTCTAAGTTCTACAGTCACCAAGCATTACTTTGTTACTTATAGGCCACTAACTATTTCTGATAGTTATAATATATTAGCCATGCCAAACAGTGCTTTGAATATGAAAAATATTTCAAAATCTGCCAATTTTCATCTTAGAATCATAATTAATTTCATCAAGATACACAAAAGTATCCCTTTTCTGCTAAGCAAAATACAAAGCTGTAAGTTTCGGATTAATGGTTAACATCTGGGGGCTCCATCATTTAGATGGAGAAAGGGATGGCAGCCCACTCCAGTATTCTTGCCTGAAGAATCCCATGGACAGAGGAGGCTGGCAGGCTACAGTTCACAGGATCGCAAAGATTCAAACATGACTGAGCAACTGAGCCTACACAGTCATTTAGAAAGAGATGATTTATGTATTTATGTATTCATCAAGGAAGACTTCATCTGTGTTTCACCCAGACAGTTAGACTTTTATGGGATTTTGTTTTAAAACCATTAAGTCAGTTTTCCTTCTTCCTGGACTGATTTACCAGCAAAGTTAAACTAAACTCCAGTAAGTTAAGGGAATTAAAATCATGTTAAAAGGATTCATCACTTTTTGCACAGATGTCAAATGGGTTTCAGCTCATTACTCAAACCCAGTTGGGACTGTCTGCCTGGATTGTGGTGCTAAAAAGAAATCTGAATTCTTCGAAAAACTGAGTATCATGATGGAAGAGAGCTATGCGCCATGGGAATGTGGGCATCACAGGTGGAACTATGTAATCACAGATTTGTCACCTCTAGTTTGTATAGCACAGAATGGATAAATGGAGGCTTAGAGCTTCTCATAACATCCGGAAGAAATAACTTCTTGATATCATCCACAGAGATAGTCTCCACAAATGAGTTTTATTTCACAGTATTTGTCAATATTAAACTTACTTCCCAAGGAAGAACTGAAAGTTGTAGAAATATACACTTGACATTATTTATTTATTTGGCAAATGGCACTGATTCTAGCAGCAACTTTTACTTTAGGAAAGTTTTTATTTCTTTGTTGTTTATTTGGCTTTCTTTCCATTTTAAATAGACTTTATTTTTTAGAGCAGCTTTATGCTCACAGCAAAACTGAGCAGACTATCCAGAGATTTCTCATTTTCCATGTACAGCCTACTCCCACCACACACATCTTCCATTATCAACCCTCTGCACCAGAGTGGTACCTGTGTTACCATCAATGAACCTACATTGACTCATCATTATCCCTCAAAATCCATAGTTTACTTTAGGCTTTACTCTTGTTGAACTATTAAACCACACTATTTGTATCTTGCTGTGTGTTTGTGCATGTGTGCGTGCTAAGCCGCTTTAGTTGTGTCCAACTCTTTGAGACCCCATGGACTATAGTCTGCCAGGCTCCTCTGTCCATGGGATTTTTCGGGCAAAGATACTGGAGTGAGTTCCATGCCCTTCTCCAGGGGATCTTCCTGACCCAAGGATCAAACCCATCTCTCTTATGGCTCCTGCATTGGAGAGCTGCACAGCGCTTGAGGATTGTCCCACTTGGTCTTTCTTTACCTGATTCCTTTCTTTCATTGTTGTCAGGTCTGCATTCTTTTCTGAGGTCTTTCTCTGCCCACTCCTGCTTCCTTCTTTATCTCTCATAGGTGTTACCTGTAACGAATCTCCTGTACCTCTAAATCTGTCTTGTATCTGCTTCATGGAAGACCCAAATGGGCACAATGAATCTTGAAAGGATAGCAAACCACCCTGAAAGAATTTATTATTTCCATTCTGAAGAAGGATATTATTTCTTGGCTCAGATATGAGAGCTGACCCTTGAGTAGCATGGGTTGAACTGTGTGGGTCCACTTATATCTGGATTTTTTTCAATAGTAAAGACTAGGTAACTACATGTCCTGAAGCTGGCTAAGTCTGCAAATGCTGTATTGTAGATATGAAGGAATTGCATATACAGAAGGCAAGATACACATTTTAAGTGAATTTTATCTGTGTGGAGGACTGGTACCCCTTACACACTATGTTGTTCAAGGGTCAACTGTGCTTTATAAATTCACTGACTTAAATGTGCTGATATATACACATTCAAAATTTTACTGTTGCATTAGAGATACAGTGAGTTAATGTCATTCACAGTATAGTATTTGTAAAACTCAATCTGCCTTGATCAAATTAAGGATTAAGTTGTAATGAGTAGACCACACTGAGTAACACATAGAATCATCTTGTCTCAATGACACAATGGTAGAAAAAATAAATCTACTTTCTCTAAAACAAATCACCCTCATTACTATTGGTCATATATTAGTTATGTTACATATCCTTACAAACAATCAGATCTGACAAATTTGTATTGTCCCATTCACCTTTAGGTTAAGGAGACTCAAGAATTAGTAGTGCAAGCTAAACAAAGGTTTTTTCCAAGAACTACTGAGAATTTCTTGGGAAATGGCAGATTTTGAAAAATGGATACATTTGACCTTTATATACCACTTAAAACTGACTGCTAGCCCACCTGCCTATCTCAAAGCATCCTTTCTGATAACATCTGATTGTGATTGCAGTAGTTCTTGTGAACAGAAGCACATTACCGCTTTCTTTAACGAGCAAGCCATTTACAGTAAAGTGGCACCCTGGATGAGACCTTATTAAAATAGAATGTACATACACCTGGGATTTCTGTGATTGAGAAGTATGAGCATGACTACACTTAAAAAGCACATATTCCTTGGAGACTTGGTGCTTTTCTTTTCAAGTAAGTAGAAGTCTGAATGTTATTAGTGGGCAAGGTCAAGTAAGGTTATAGACACCTCTACAAACAGCAGCTATTTGAGGATAATAAACTCCTTCACTGGAGAGTTCAATTGATGATATCTTTTTGGGGGGAATCCCAAAGAAGACTTGCTTAATTTATCTCTCTTGAGGAACATTACAAAGCTATTTTCTTGTCATAGAGATTTCACACCTGAACTTCAAAGTCACCTTGTGATCTTGTCAAGATTTTAACAACTATACTATAAGACAGGAAAAGAATTGACTATGGACAGTAAAATTGAAGTTATTCTTTAGTTAAGGCAGTACAAAAGTCTGTGTACAAAATTAAATATTTTTGTGTGATATAGCTCATTTTAAAAATACTTTGGCTCGGGTAAAGAATCCACCCACAAGGCAGGAAACAGAGGAGACTTTGTTTGATCCCTGGGTCAGGAAGATCCCCTGGAGGAGGAAATGGCAACCCACTCTGAACTATTCCATGGACAGAGGAGCCTGGCAGGCTACAGTCCAGAGGGTCGGAAAAAGTCAGACAGGACTGAGTGACTAAGCAAGAATATACGATTACCACCACTAGCAATAAGCCACTTATGTGTTGCTAGTGCTTTACATCGGAGAAGGCAATGGCAACCCACTCCAGTACTCTTCCCTGGAAAATCTGCAGTCCATGGGGTCGCTAAGAGTTGGGCACGACTGAGCGACTTCACTTTCACTTTTCATTTTCATGCATTGAAGAAGGAAATATATTCTTGCCTGGAGAATCCCAGGGACAGAGGAGCCTGGTGGGCTGCCATCTATGGGGTCGCACAGAGTCAGACACGACTCAAGGACTTAGCAGCATTAGCAGAATAAAGATAAGAAAAAATGAAAATAATTGAAAGAGTTTTTTTAAAGATGCTGAGGAGAGACATACAAATTCAAATGACATTTTCACACAATTTAGAATTTAAAATTAAGATATATTTCTAAATCACAATTTAAGTCATAGATACAGAAACTGCCCATTTTTTTCTAGAAACTCTCTCTACTTTTTCAAAAGGGGTAATTAAAAGGTGTTCTTAAAGATAATTAAACTACTGAACTTCCTTGGTGGTCCAGTGGCTAAGACTCCTTGCTTGTAATGCAAGGGGGCTGTGTTTCAGTTCTGGTCTGGGACCTAGATCTCACATGCTGCAACTGAAAAAGATTCTGCATGCCACAACTAAGACTTAGTGCAGCCAAATAAATAAATAATTTTTAAAAATAAACTATTAAAGATTATTGTGATAACTACAAATCATTAGCTAAAGAGTGATTTACTTTATATATTTACATAAATTGCTCCTTCTTTGTGTATTTTCTCAACTACTCAACTCTTAGCTATTCATACATACCATTCCCATTAATGCCAAAATCATAGCACAACTGTTTCTTAAAGGAAAGTTAATTATTTACTAACCTTGAGTTACATAGTTTTGATTGAGAATATTCTGATTAATTTGTCTTTCTCCACATTTCTCTTCACAATCTGTGAAGAAGTTTTATAGCAAAAATATAAAATGATGTTAGTTTGTCAAAAACTATTTATGCGGATGACCTTGCTATGCATTTCCATATCTTCCCCTTGGGGACAGTTGTCCAAGCTCAACATTCAGAAAACGAAGATCATGGCATCTGCTCCCTTCACTTCATGACAAATAGATGAGGATACAGTGAGAGACTTTATTTTTTTGGGCTCCAAAATCACTGCAGATGGTGATTTCAGCCATGAAATTAAGAAGATGGTTACTCCTTGGAAGGAAAGTTATGACCAACTTTGACAGCATATTAAAAAGCAGAGACATTCCTTTGCCAACAAAGGTCCATCTAGTCAAGGCTGTGGTTTTTCCAGTGGTCATGTATGGATGTGGGTTGGACTGTGAAGAAAGCTGAGTGCCAAAGAATTGATGCTTTTGAACTGTGGTATTGGAGAAGACTCTTGAGAGTCCCTTGGACTGCAAGGAGATCCAATCAGTCCATCCTACAGAAGATCAGTCCTGAGTGTTCATTGGAAAGACTGATGCTGAAGCTAAAACTCCAATACTTTGGCCACCTGATGCGAAGAGTTGATGCATTTAAAGAATTCATTTGAATCAGTTCTGATGAGGTGGATGAAACTGGAGCTGATTATACAGAGTGAAGTAAGCCAGAAAGAAAAAGAAGCCATATTTCTCCAACTCCCTGGGAACCAAAAGGTCATAATTTTCAACCATTGTTGTTGCACAATTACTCTAACATGATTAGTGTGTATTTATTCACCTGTTGTTTTTCTATCAGATTCTATTTCTTCTTTATTTCCTCATTAATGCTGATACAGAACACATTATTGCTTCTTTGTGGTTATACTTGTACTTAAGGAACTCTGTTTTTCTTGGTCTATTATTTGTTAAAGGATGTTCTTAGTCATCAGGAAATAACCTATCTCATCATTAATCTTGGATTTTCGTTATTATCTCTCAGCCTGTTTTAAGCAACATTTTGCTCTGTGGATATGGGATCATTACAACTTCTCTTTCCAGAATGTGGTTTTGTATTGTTCCTGTTTTCCAACTTCAATTAAAATATTGTTTCAGTTTTTTTTTTGCATTTTCAATTGATATTATATAAAAGTTCATGGCTGAAATCACTTACATATCAGCTTAATGAGGTTCCATCTTCTTACACTTGGCTGCCAAAAAATTGAGTACATTTGTTTCTCTATAAGCTTCTCTTTGTGGATCAAAAAAAAAATGTACACAATTTAAGAGGTTGCTCACACTATATGAGTGTGAGTGTGCTGGAATTTTCCAAGACATATAGTTGTTGAAATAAATATACTTTCAGCTGTTAGTATTTGCTGGAAACCTGTTTGTGACCAGGTATGTCTAATTATAAAACTATTTTCTAAAGTTGAATTTTTTGCCTACATTATGGCAATCCACTCCAGTACTCTTGCTTGGGAAATCCCATAGGCAGAAGGGTCTGGCAGGCCATACTCCATGGGGTTGCAAAAAGCATAGACATGAGTTAGCAACTAAAAAACAACATACATTTAGCAGAACCAGTATATGATATTATGACCTGGAACCAACCCTTAGGAAGAAACAGATCTTTAAAAATTGTAAAACTATCTCTAAAATTCATGATATTCACGTGCTATCTATGTTTATATTATATTAGCATAATAATTCAGAGAAGGCAATGGCACCCCACGTCAGTATTCTTGCCTGGCAAATCCCATGGACTGAGGAGCCTGGTAGGCTGCAGTCCATGGGGTCGCTGGGAGTTGGACACGACTGAGCGACTTCACTTTCACTTTTCACTTTCATGCACTGGAGAAGGAAACAGCAACCCACTCCAGTGTTCTTGCCTGGAGAATCCCAGGGACGGGGAAGCCTGGTGGGCTGCCATCTGTGGGGTCCACAGAGTCGGACACTACTGAAGCGACTTAGCAGCAGCAGCATAATGATTGTTATTCAAAATGTTATCATTTACTTTAAGAAAGTGTGTCCTTCATTGTAATAGCAAAAGTAATTGCTTGTTTCTGGATCTTATCTGTTATACTATATTAAATTTTCAAAAATATTCACTTTTAAAGATGAATGGAATAGNGGTCCACAGAGTCGGACACTACTGAAGCGACTTAGCAGCAGCAGCATAATGATTGTTATTCAAAATGTTATCATTTACTTTAAGAAAGTGTGTCCTTCATTGTAATAGCAAAAGTAATTGCTTGTTTCTGGATCTTATCTGTTATACTATATTAAATTTTCAAAAATATTCACTTTTAAAGATGAATGGAATAGTGGGAATAATTTTGTTATTAAATAATTTAATATATTAATTTTATTTATTTATTATTAAATTAATAAAAATTTATTTATGTAATAATATCGTTTATTAAAAACAAATCAGCATATGAAGTGTTTGCATTCAAAATGTTGACTTTTATAAAATAATGTATTTTTCTATTTTTCTTAAGAATAAATGGCCCAACAAATGGTTAGACCAAATATTCTTAAAGAAAAGAACTTAGAAGAATTACAAAAGAACAGAAACAAACAAAAATAATCTTGGAACCTTGAGGTACATGGTACAAATGAGTCCAATTGTTTACTATTCCATTCATTCTCAAGTTTTTTCTTATTCATTCTCATTATCCAATTGCAAGATATTTAATTTTTATTAACTGTATCTTGCTTAATAGCAATCCTATGAACAGTCATAGGATTATGGTGAAGATTCAACAAGAAAATCCCTGTGAAACATTCAGTGCACTGGCAGTTATACAGGAATGGCTCAGTAAATAGTAAAGCACAACATCAAACATAGTATCCACAACAAGAATTAGAGAAGAGGAGGACAAGCAGGAGGAGAATTAAAATTTTACCCACTCGGGGAAGCCTGATGGGCTGCCATCTATGGGGTTGCACAGTCGGACACGACTGAAGCGACTTAGCAACAGCAGCAGCAGCTACATTGCATAGTGAATTCTTGTTTTATCTCAGAAGTTAATTTAATACCCATCCCTTGTGAAATCCTCATCAAGTTCACTGGACAGAGGCAATCTTCATTCTGTGAGAACTAATCTCTCTGTGTTCCCTATGTATCTTGTTGTTTATTGACTTAAAAACATTGTATTGTCTTATGACTATTTTTATGCATCTTGGTTTTCTCCAACAGATTGAATTATAGGAGGACTGGAAATCTGTATTGTATAGTGTTTGGTCGGAGAAGGAAATGGCGACTCACTCCAGTATTCTTGCAGGTTACTATCCACGCCTGAAGTGACTTAGTAGCAGCAGCAGCAGCAGTGTTTGGTCTCTTCACTTGTTTCCTGCTGCACTGAATACTCAGTAAGTTTAGATTTGTTTCCTTCTCCTGGTGAGTTTCATTCAATTCAAAAGAAAATTGTCATTAACACAATAATTCTCAAGTTAAGTATCATTGAATCAGACCAGTGTATACCTTTGGATCTGGAATATATTAAATGTCAAGTCATAGTTCCACTCATCTGCATACATTTTGTCAAAGATTAAAAGCAATTTTGGAATAACTGGGAACAAAAGTGTAACAAGGACTTGACCTAGAAATGTGAAATCCTCTTCACCTCCTAGGGCCTGCCTCCACACCACACACCCTACCTTTCAACGTCAGTTATTTTCTCTGCCTCCTTACCTGTTACCAGGATCTCATAATTTTGAAGCCAGGAACTGCCTTCTTTTTGGACACTCCTCATATGTATCACTCAGCTTCCTTTACCTACATGAAATGTATTCTGGCATATCAGTTAAAAATTACTAATGACTTACATTTGTGTAGTGCTTTCAGTGTACATATAATGTATATATTATTGTTTACTTGATTTTTAATCAGACTGATTAAATATATCAGATCTTAGAACCATCCATACACTGTCATGTGTAAAACAGATAACTAGCAGGAAGCTTCTGTATAACATAGGGAGCCAAGCCTAGTACTCTGTGATGATCTAAAAGAGTGGGATGAGGCAGAGGGAGAGGATATGTACATAATTACGACTGATTCACATTGAGGTACAGCATAGACCACCACAACACTGTAAACCAGCTATCCTCCAATAAAGAAATCATATAGAGTGGAAAAGGAAAAAGGCTTTCAGAGATTTTTTTTTTTAAAAAAAACATACTTCATAAAGAGGTAGCTTTAGATCAAAAGCAGTCTGGTCTTCTGGCACCTAATTTGATTTTTGTTTATAAATGCCAGTTACTCTAGCCTGTATTTCCCTAGTAACTTTGACATATGGCATAGCAGTTAGGATGCTCTGTTCTGTTGTATTGTTGAATTATGCTTATGTTAAATGTACATGTGTATCTTTTACTTACAAACAGCATGAGGATAAACATATGTTGTTTCTATCACAGTTGAATGAATGAAAATTAAAATTGTTGACTTCTTTTAAAAGGAGCATTTTCATGCTCAACATCGTTTAGCATGTGACTTATGTGGTAAGCCTTTTGAAATTAGAAGATCAAATATGTATAAAACACAGACTGCTTTACAATCAAACTAGGGAAACAAACTTACAAAAACACTTAGCTAACAACTGCAGGCATTTATGGTAAACTGCATAAAAATATTTTGATAGGAGCTTAGAAGAAAGAAATGGATGTGCTGAAATATTTGAAACTATAGAGATTGAGCTGGATGCAAAGATGATTAGCAAAGATTGGAAAGAATTTTTTTTTTTTTCAGTAAAAGTGAAAACTGATATGTGTTTTGGATAGAAAAGATGATTTCCCATGATGAGGAATGTTCAAAGAAGATACTTAATGTCAGAATTTCCCGGAAAAATTATTAAAAAACCCAACTGGGGAGATATCCTAACACTTACCAATGAAGTTTCGAGTTTTGACAACTTTATTGACAGATCTTCATCTCTGCCACATCAAGGATTATAACTTCTGTTCATATACATTCATTCTGTTTTTTTAATATAAATTTATTTATTTTAATTAGAGGTTAATTACTTTACAATATTGTATTGGTTTTGCCATGCGTCAGCTTGAATCTGCCACAGGTATACACACATTACCCATCCTGAACCTCCCTTCCTTCTCCCTCCCTGTACCATCCCTCTGGGTTGCCCCAGTGCACCAGCCCCAAGCTACCAGTATCATACATCAAACCTGGACTGGTGATTCATTTCATATATGATATTATACATATTTCAATGCCATTCTCCCAAATCATCCCACCCTCACCCTCTCCCACAGAGTCCAAAAGACTAGTCTATACATTTGTGTCTCTTTTGTTGTCTCACATACAGGGTTATTGTTACCATCTTTCTAAATTCCATATATATGTGTTAATATACTGTATTGGTGTTTTTCTTTCTGGCTTACTTCACTCTGTATAATCAGCTCCAATTTCATCCACCTCATTAGAACTGATTCAAATATATTCTTTTTAATGGCTGAGTAATACTCCATTGTGTATATGTACCACAGCTTTCTTTTCCATTTGTCTGCTGATGGACATCTAGGTTGCTTCCATGTCCTGGCTATTATAAACAGTGCTGC
>SJYA01003251.1:886771-913670 GCA_006410615.1 Neotragus moschatus | reverse complement strand
CCCCTCCCCCCTCCCTCCCCATACCATCCCTCTGGGTCATCCCAGTGCACCAGCCCCAAGCATCCAGAATCATGCATCGAACCTGGACTGGCAATTTATTTTATATATGATATTATACGTGTTTCAAGTGACCTCCAATTAAAATAAATAAATTTATATTTAAAATAAAGAAAAAAAAGTTTAAAGAACCTTGAAAGTCCCAGCTCTCTGAAAAGTGATTTTCATCACATTGTTCTCTTTATGAAATAGTTTTGTTATAGTTGATTCAGCCAAATAGTCAAATAGTGCCCTATACTGAGCACACCCTCGCTCTGAACTAAACTTAAAAATGTTTTCATTAACGTTGGTCTTCATTAATATTTTTATATTGTACACAGTACAGTGACACTCAGAAACTTCCAAGTTTTAAAATGGACAAAGTAAAATAAATGATAATCAGCTCAGTGAAAATTGTTTTGATTATCCCCTTGATGAGGTAATTTATATTCTTGGTCTAATGTGCTAATCAGTGCCTTTCATGAAACCCAGCACCCAAGCTGTTTTATTAAGAATGATTATGTGAGAAGGAAGAATAGGCATCATTTGTTAATCATCATTTTATTTCTACTGTTATGTTATACCCCACGGATATCCCAAACAAATTCAAATCTGTGACTATAATCCAGATAATCCAATTGTTACATCAAAGTTTTAAAATATTACTGTCATAAGAACATATCTTAGTGCCAAACAAAGAAAAAGTGAAATGGCAATTGGCCAAACCTACTTTTCAGGTGTATAATAATATTTGATTCTTTTTAGCATCAGAACCTCATTCAGAAATCGTGGAAAATGAATTTTCATGGTGATATTCAAGCTGATCACAGAAAAAAGAATGGAAAATGGAAATGTATTGAAAAACTACAGTTTCTCTTAAAATATTTTTAGATTTTTTTTTAAACATACAAATGGATCAAAATTAAAAGCAGATAACACAAATGGAAATCAACAGTTCACATTTGGTCTTTGATCATGCTTGTTGAATACATGGTTTGGTAATTTGATCCAAAGCCATATTATCTTAATTTGTGACTATACAAAAAAACCGATGATGTGATTTTGTTGTTTATGTTAATGTGTTCAAGATTTTTTTTAAAAAGCTGAAATAAGTAGGAAGATGTTTTATCCTAATAGAACAAAATGCCTAAGGTAATGCTTGTTTAGTGGTGTTGTGTGGAAGACAGAAAAGTTCACCAAATAATTCCTCAAAGACAAAAATCCATGTAAAGTTTTTGGGGAGGGGACTTTCCTGATGAAGTAGTGAGTGCCAAAGTCTTAGGCAGCACTTATTTTGATATGCATTAGAAGGAAAAAGAAGGTCAATGGGGCTGAACCTAGAAGCAAGTGAAAGAGGTGTCAAGAAATGGGATTGGACAAATAGGCAGGTACCATATAATTTAGCATCTTGTAGACCAAAGTAAAGAATTAGATTACATTTTCAGTGCAGTTGGAAGCCATTATAAGGTTTAAAAAATACATGACATGAACAATTAAGATCACTCAGAGGAAGAAATCCAATTCTAAAACTCTGAGTTGTGCCCTCATAAGCAACATACATTTTAAGTAAATTAAATTACTGTATTTGTTGTTCAGTCACTAAGTGGTGTCCAACTTTCTGCGACCCATGGCCTGCAACAAGCCAGACTTCTCTGTCCTTCAGTATCTCCCAGAGTTTGCTCAAACTCACATCCATTGAATTGGTGATGCCACTCAAACATCTCATTCTCTGTTGCTCCCTTTTCCTCCTGCCCTCACTCTTTCTCAGCATCAGGATCTTTTTCAGTGAGTTGGCTTTTCACTTCAGGTGGCCAAAGTATTGTAGCTTCAGCTTCAGCATCGGTTCTTCCAGTGGATATTCAGGGTTGATTTACTTTAGGATTGACTAGTTTGATCTCCTTGCTATCCAAGGGACTGTCTTCTGTAGCACCACAATTCAAGAGTATAATTCTTCAGTGTTCAGCCTTCTTTATGGTCCAACTCATATCTGTACATGACTACTGGAAAAACCATAGCTTTGACTAGATGGACCCCTAAATAAATTATGCACCAGAAATGTTAAAAAGACTTCATTCTAGTCTTAAATTACATTTATTGGTTCTATTATGGGCCTAGCATACTGCCTATTTAATAATGGTGTCCAGTATCAGTTGCACACCTGATTATGAGACAAAGATAGGTTTATTGGTTACAGGAAGAATAGTGATTCAGCAGGTATGTATTTCTGAGGTATAAAGGAAAGATCTGAATTTACTGAAAACTTGAAGTTTGGCTTAAGGCAGGTCTTTCAATACAGGGGTTTGTGGTATGAGTTGGAGGGGTAGAATTTGAGGGCGGGCAGGGGTGGAGCTAGATTAAGGTTGGGTCAAGATCATGATATAAGAAAGGGATTCTAGACAGAGTACAGCAGGAACAAACCTGTAATTGCACAAGTTGGCTTAAATACTTGTTACAGGGAGGCAGAGCTAATTCTATAGGGAGTCAGGGGACCTCTCAGCAAGAGGGTGTTAGGAACTCTTTATTATAGGATTGGGACAAGTGCTAGGTGACTTACAGGTGGGTCCAAGGAAGAGTGGCATCGCACCAGATGACATGCTTTCAGGAAGTGAGGTTAATAGTGTGATTAAGTATCTCAGTAATCTTAGCCAAGAAGAGAGAAGACTAGTTTGTGATTCAAATTTTCATAGGTAAAGGAACAGTAGTTTTTCACTTTAGATGAAAGAGGGAAATATATGGTATTTTGTTAATGCACAGTTAGGACTCTAATTAATGGTGTATATTAATGTAATATGGACTGCCCAGGTGGTGCTAGTGGTAAAGAATCTGCCTGCCGATGCAGGAGACATGGGTTTGATTCCTGGGTCAGGGAGCTCCCCTGGAGATCTAAAGCAGTAGGGTTTGTGCTGTGGACTAGATTGTGTTCCCCCAAAATAATATGTTGGAAATTCTAACATGTGATCTGTCTTAGGAGATAGAACTTTTGGGTGGTAATTAAGGTTAAATGAACTCATAGGGGTAGGGCCTAATCCAATATGACTGGACTCTTTATATGAGGAGAAAAATCTCTCTCTCTCTCCCCCCTCCCCCTCCCACATACCCACAGCCATATTCCCACCACCCCTACCCCTCCTCAAGGAAAGGCCATGTAAGCACACAGCAAGAAGGTATCTATTTGCCAGCCAGGAAGAGAACCTTCACCAGAAACCAGCTATACTAGATTTTGGTCTGGAGCTTCTCAGCATCCATAACTGTGAGACAATAAATCTCTATTCTTTAAACCACCCAGCCTGTGATAGTTTGTTATGGCAGCCTGAGCTGACTAATGTAGAAGGTTGGGGAGATAAATTCCTGGTCCTGCTATCTTTACATTATAATTGATTTGGGGCAAGTTATTTAATCTCTTTGAGTTTAGTTTCCAACAGTAAAATACAAATAATAAATGATGCTTTATGGTGTTTTCGTGAGAATCAAATAAGACTATATGGAAATAATGGATGTTCAGCAATTATGAAATTTCCATCAATCAGGTTACAGATGGTGAACAGGGTCTTAGGTACACAAGACACATTTGTGAAAGAAACAAATAGCTCCTGCTGTGATGAAGCTTATTGGATTCTGCATTTTTCAGTGAAAAGATTAGTCTTGCTATTATGTTTAAAAGTTTTTTCATGCATAGTCATGTGCCCAGTGTTCAATAAATGCCTGCTTAATGAAAAAGACATTTTCTTCTCATTGTTAATGAAGATATTTCCTATACAGTATTTGTGTGATTCCATTAAGTGTAGTGTCACAGGTATATACGACAGTGCTAAGCAAGTGTCTTCATTTTAAAGAGTAACATAAAATACTCATTCATAATTTAGCCTGCATTTGTCTATTAGATTTTCCTCAGCTTTTTTGAAGGGTTCACATTTCCTGTCCTGAATTCTAGTGAAGAATGCAATGCTAACTTTTTGAATGTCCATCATTAATTTGGGGTAATAAGGGACTACAGTTGACCCTTGAACAACCTCAAGCAATGTGGGGATTAGGAACACACTATTATTTCCATATAGTCTTATTTGATTCTCACGAAAACACCATAAAGCATCATTTATTATTTGTATTTTNTTAGTTCTAAAAGGTCTTGTAGGTCTTCATACAACCGTTCAACTTCAGCTTCTTCAGCATTACTGGTTGGAGAATAGGCTTGGATTACCGTGATACTGAATGGTTTGCCTTGGAAATGAACAGGGATCATTCTGTCATTTTTGAGACTGTTGCCAAGTACTGCATTTTGGACTCTTGTTGACCATGATGGCTACTCCATTCCTTCTAAGGGATTCTTGCCCACAGTCGTAGATATAATGGTCATCTGCATCAAATTCATCCATTCCTGTCCATTTTAGTTCACTGATTCCTAGAATGTCAACGTTCACTTTTTGCATTTCCTGTTTGACCACTTTAAATTTGCCTTGATTTATGGACCTGACATTCCAGGTTCCTATACAATAANGCCCACAGTCGTAGATATAATGGTCATCTGCATCAAATTCATCCATTCCTGTCCATTTTAGTTCACTGATTCCTAGAATGTCAACGTTCACTTTTTGCATTTCCTGTTTGACCACTTTAAATTTGCCTTGATTTATGGACCTGACATTCCAGGTTCCTATACAATAATGCTCTTTACAGCATCGGACCTTGCTTCTATCACCAGTCACATCCACAGCTGGGTTTTGTTTTTGCTTTGGCTCCATCCCCTCATTCTTTCTGGAGTTATTTCTCCACTGATCTCCAGTAGCATATTGGGCACCTACTGACCTAAGCTTCCCTGGTGGCTCCAACGGTAAAGTGTCTGCCTGCAATGCAGGAGACCCCAGTTCAATTCCTGGGTCAGGAAGATCCCCTCAAGAAGGAAATGGCAATCCACTCTAGCACTCTTGCCTGGAAAATCCCATGGATGGAGGAGCCTGATAGGCTACAGTCCATGGGGTCACAAAGAGTTGGACACCACTGAACGACTTCATTTTCACCACCTGGGGAATTCCCCCTTTCAGTATCCTATCATTTTGCCTTTTCATACTGTTCATGGGGTTCTCAAGGCAAGAAAATGAAGTGGTTTGCCATTCCCTTCTCCAGTGGACCACATTCTGTCAGACCTCTCCACCATGATCCTCCCATCTTGGGTGGCCCCTCACGGCATGGCTTAGTTTCATTGAGTTAGATAAGGCTGTGGTCCATGCAATCAGATTGGCTAGTTTTCTGTGATTATATTTTCAGTGTGTCTGCCCTCTGATGCCCTCTCACAACACCTGCCATCTTACTTGGGTACTTTATGGCAAATAGGTGGGGAAACAATGGAAATAGTGACAGGTTTTCTTTTCTTGGGCTCCAAAATCACTACAGATGGTGACGTCAGTCATAAAATTAAGACACTTGCTCCTTGGAAGAAAATCTATGGCTAACTTAGACAATGTATTAAAAACCAGAGACATTATTTTGCTGATAAAGGTCTATATAGTCAAAGCTATGGGTTTTCCAGTAGTTATGTACAGATGTGAGAGTTGAACCATAAAGATGGCTGAGTGCTGAAGAACTGATGCTTTTGAATTATGGTGTTGAAGAAGAGTCTTGCAAGTCCATTGGACTGCAAGGAGATCAAACCAGTCAACTCTAAAGTAAATTGGTCCTGAATATTCGTTGAAAGGACTGATGATAAAGTTGAAGCTCCAATATTTTGGCCACCTGATTGGAAGATCTGCTCATAAAATACCCTGATGCTGGGAAAGATTGAAGGCAGCAGGAGAAGGGGATGACAGAGAATGAGATAGTTGGATGGCACCACTGACTCGCTGGACATGAGTTTGAGCAAGCTCTGGGAAATTGTGGAGGACAGGGAAGGTTGGCATGCTGCAATCCATGAGGTCACAAAGAGTCAAACATGACTGTGAGACTGAACATCAACAATAATTTGAGGTAACTTTAAACAAGTCTTCTACAGGACTTCCCTGGTGGTCCAGTGGTTAAGATTCTGCCTACCAATGCACACTGTGTGGTTTGCATCGCTGATCTGAGAGCCAAGATCCCCAGAGCTAATAAATAAATAAATAAATATGAAACAATACTGTAACAAATTCAATAAAGACAAAAAAAGATGGGCTACATCAAAAAATCTCTTTAGAAAATGTTAAGAAAAATTCTTGTTCTATATTAATTAACCATTTAATTTAAAACAGCAGTGATTCATTCCATCAAGTAGGACTTATTTAGTGATAAAAAGCAATCTTTACACTAAAACAAATATAACTCTACTTAGATATAACATATAGAAGGTCTGAAAGGGGAGTGATGCAGATTGAAATTGAATTTGGCAAGCCACACTTAATTATTACATTGAGTTCAGATTTGACAAACCACGGTAGGTCAGGGAGTTCCTGGGTGAATGAGACAGAAGAGTCATGTGTAGTCTCAAAGGAGGAAGGTGTTCAGTTGCCATCTGGCTGTCAGTTGCTGTCTTTGAAGCTTGTAGCTTCACATTTCCCAAAATAACCACAAACACACCTGACTTGAAACGAGAACTATCTGGTTTTCCCAGAGTCTTCATCATGTTTCCATTCGTTAGGTATTCTCATGAAAATCTCCCCAGGTTCTCTTCATTGGCAGGTAGAGGGGGAGTCAGCTGGTACAGTGTTGTGGTTAAGGTAGCTTTGGGGCATGAGAAGTTCTGTAGCAAATGTACACTCACTCTCTCACTCTTTTTGAACAGCTAACTAATTAGTTACATTCAGTTCAGTTCAGTTCAGTGGCTCAGTCGTGTCCGACTCTTTGTGACCCCATGAATTGCACCATGCCAGGCCTCCCTGTCCATCACCAACTCCCAGAGTTCACTCAGACTTCCATCCATCGAGTCAGTGATGCCATCCAGCCATCTCATCCTCTGGCGTCCCCTTCTCCTCCTGCCCCCAGTCCCTCCCAGGATCAGACTCTTTTCCAATGAGTCAACTCTTTGCATGAGGTGGCCAAAGTACTGGAGTTTCAGGTTCAGCATCATTCCCTCCCAAGAAATCCCAGAGCTGATCTCCTTCAGAATGGACTGGTTGGATCTCCTTGCAGTCCAAGGGACTATCAAGAGTCTTCTCCAACACCACAGTTCAAAAGGGTCAATTCTTCCGTGCTCAGCTTTCTTCACAGACCAATTCTCACATCCATACATGACCACCCTTAGTAATTATGTAATACAACAAATTACATTAAAAAAAAAAAAAAAACTGTGGAGTCAGACATGGAAATTCAAATGGTGTTTCTTCCACACAGTGCTGTCTGACTTAAGGCAGGTTAACTATTTTAAGCCTTAAAATTATTTTCTATGGGAGAATTTTCCATATCATTTAAACCAAATTAGTGATCTTTTAAAAAAATATTTATTCATTTATTTGTTTGTTTGTTTTTGGCTGTATTGGGTCTTAGTTGCAGCATTCATGATATTACTTGTGGTGCATGGGCTCCAGAGCATCTGGGCTTTGTAGTTTGGGGCACACATACTCTCCAATTGCAGTATACAGGCTCAGTAGTTGCACCATGGGTTTACTGGCCCTGTGACATGTGGGATCTTAGTTCCCTGAACAGGGATCAAACCCATATCCTCTGCATTGAAAGGCAGATTCTTAACCACTGGATGATGAAGAAAATTGCAAACCTGATTAGGTGTCTGCTTTTGTAGCATTTCTTAACTATCTCTTCCGGACATTTTCAAAACATACAAAGCTTGTAAAAACAATGAACAAATTTAAAACAATACTAATTTGTACAATATTTTTATTCACTGGCATTTGTAAACTCCATGAGGCCAAGAGACTGCTTTCATGTTATTTACAATAGGATGTTAGAAAATTAGCACCATGCCAGTACACAGAACTTTTTACTTATCTTCCTGACAGAGTGAATAAATAATGCCAATTTCCTTATCTTTGAATTGGAGAGAGCATAAACTGAAAAAGTTTATGATGAGAATCAAGTAACAGATATGTGAAGCACCTAACATAGTTCAGGGTTCTCAGTAAGATGTTCAATATAAGCTCATCATCTTCCTTTCTCTGAACAGACTCTACATACAAGAGGAAAACAGCTTTTACTGCATTTGTAAAATTTCTGAAATGCAGTTATTTGTCCTATAGAAGTATTTAGAGATGTGTTTTCTAAAATATCTAATGAATTCTTGACTCTAACTTCTGTCGGGATTTGAAAATAAAGCTAGTTGAATTCAGTTCAGTTCAGTTCAGTTGCTCAACTGTGTGCACTTTTTGTGGCCCCATGGACCGCAGCATGCCGGGCTTCCCTGTCCATCACCAATTCCCAGAACTTGTTCAAACTCATGTCCATCAAGTCAGGGATGTCATCTAACCATCTCATCCTCTGTCACACCCTCTCCTACTGCTTTCAATCATCCCAGCATCAGGGTTTTTTCCAATGACTGTGTTCTTCGCATCGGATGCCCAAAGCATTGCAGCTTCAGCATCAGCACTTCAAATGAATATTCAGGACTGATTTCCTTTAGGGTTAACTGATTTAATCGCCTTGAAATCCAAGGAACTCTCAAGAGTCTTCTCCAACACCACAGTTCAAAAGCATCAATTCCTTGGCTCTCAGCTTTCTTTATAGTCCAACTCTCACTTCCATACATGGCTACCAGAAAAATCATAACTTTAACTAGATGGACCTTTGTCAACAAAGTAATGTCTCTGCTTTTTAATATGTTGTCTAGGTTGGTCATAGTTTTTCTTCCAAGGAGCAAGTGCATTTTAATTTCATGACTGCAGTCATCATCTGCAGTAACTTTAGAGCCCAAGAAAAGAAAATCTGTCACCATTTCTATTGTTTCCCCATCTATTTGCCATGGAGTCATGGGACTGGATGCCATGATCTCAGGTTTTTGAATGTTGAGTTCTAGGCCAGCTTTTTCATGCTCCTCTTTCACTTTCATCAAGAGGCTCTTTAGTTCCTTTTCACTTTCTGCCATAAGGGTTGTGTCATCTGCATATCTTAGGTTATTGATATTTCTCCTGGAAATCTTGATTCCAGCTTGTGCTTGATCCAGTCCAGCATTTCACATGATGTACTCTGCATACAAGTTAAATAAGCAGGGTGACAATATGCAGCCTTGAACGTACTCCTTTCCCAATTTTGAAGCAGTCTTGTTTCATGTCTGATTCGTACTGTTGCTACTTGACCTGCTTACAGGTTTCTCAGGAAGCAGGTGAGATGATATGGTATTCTTAAAGAGTTAAGAAATTTCCAGTTTGTTGTGATCTGCACAAAGGATTTAGCATAGGCAATGAAGCAGAAATAGATGTTTTTCTGGAATTTTTTAGATTTTTCTATGATCCAACAACTGTTGGCAATTTGATCTCTGGTTCCTCTGCCTTTTCTAAGTCCAGTTTGAGCATCTGGAAATTCTCAGTTCACGGTCTGTCGAAGCTTCACTTAGAGAATTTTGAGCATTACTCTGCTGGAATGAGATTAGTGCAATTGGGAAGTAGTTTGAACTTTCTTTGGCATGGCCTTTCTTTGCTATTGGAATGAAAACTGACCTTTTCCAGCCCTGTGGCCACTGCTGTTTTCCAAATTTGCTGACATATTGAGTGCAGCACTTTAACAACATCATCTTTTAGGATTTGAAATAGCTCGGCTAGAATTCCATCACCTCCACTAGCTTTGTTTGTAGGCTTCCTAAGGTCCACTTGACTTCACATTCCAGGATGTCTGGCTCTAGGTGAGTGATCACACAATCGTGGTTATCTGGGTCATTAAGATCTTTTTTATATAGTTCGTCTCTGTATTCTTGCAATGTCTTCTTAATATGTATGCCTTCTGTTAAGTCTGCACCATTTCTGTCTTTTCCTTTGCCTGTCTTTGCATGAAATGTTTCCTTGGTATCTCTAATTTTCTTGCAGAGACCTCTAGTAGTTCCCATTCTATTGTTTTCCACTACTTCTTTGCAATGACCACTTAGGAAAGCTTTCTAATCTCTCCTTGCTATTCTTTGGAACTCTGAATTCAGATGGATATATTTTTCCTTTTCTCCCTTGCCTTTTGCTTTACTTCTTTTCTCAGATATTTGTAAGGCCTCCTCAGACAACCATTTTGCCTTTTTGCAATTCTTTTTCTTGGGGATGATTTTGATCACAGCTTCCTATACAATGTTACAAACCTCTTTCCATTGATCTTAAGGCATTCTGTCTATTAAATCTAACCCCTTGAAACTCTTTGTCATTTCAAAGGGATTTGATTTCAGTCATACCTGAATGGTCTAGTGGTTTTCTGTATTTTCTTCCATTTAAGTCTGAATTTTGCAATAATGAGTTCATGGTTGGAGCCACAGTCAGCTCCTTGTAGTGTTTTTGCTGACTGTACAGCGCTTCTCCATTTTTGGCTGCAAAGAATATAATTGATCTGATTTCGATCTTGTGCATCTGGTGCTGTCTATGTGTAGAGTCATCTCTTGTGTTGTTAGAAGAGGGTGTTTGCTATGACAAGTGTGTTCTGTTGGCAAAACTCTGTTAGTCTGTCCTGCTTCATATTGTACTCCAAGGCCAAACTTGCCTGTTACTCTAGGTATCTCTTGACTTTCTGCTCTTTCATTCTAGTCCCCTATGATGGAAACGACATCTTTTCTTTTGGTGTTAGTTCTAGAAGGTCTTGTAAGTCTTCAGAGAACTGTTCAACTTCAGCTTCTTTGGCATTAGTGGTTAGGTCATAGACTTGGATTACTGTGATAATGAATGGTTTGCCTTGGAAACAAATGGAGATCATTCTGTCATTTTTGAGATTGCATTCAAGAACTGCATTTTGAAGTAATGGTCATCCAAATTCAATTCACCCATTCTGGTCCATTTTAGTTCATTGATTACTAAAACATCAATGTTCACTCTTGCCATCTCCTGCTTGACCACTTCCAATTTACCTTGATTCATGGACCTAACATTCCAGGTTCCTATGCAATACTGTTCTTTACAACACCAGATTTTACTTCCATCACCAGTCACATTCACAGCTGGGTGTTGTTTTTGCATTGGCTCAGCCTCTTCATTTTTTCCTGAGCTATTTCTCCACTCTTCTCCAGTAGTAGATTCAGCACCTACCAAGTGAGGGAGTTCATCTTTCAATGTCATAACTCTTTGCCTTTTCATACTGTTCATGGGGTTCTCAAGGCAAGAATACTGAAGTGGTTTTCCCTTCCCTTCTCCAGTGGACCACATTTTGTCAGAACTCTCCACCATGACCCATCCATCTTGGGTTGTCCTGCATGGCATAACTCATAGTTTCATTGAGTTAGACAAGGCAGTGATCCCTGTGTTCAATTTGGTTAGTTTTCTTTGATTTTTTTTTTTTTTAATCTGTCTGCTTTCTGATGGATAAGAATAAGAGGCTTGTGGAAGTTTGCTGATTGGAGGGTTTGGCTATCGGGGAATCTGGGTCTTGCTCTGATGGCTGGGGCCATGCTCAGTAAATCTTTAATCCAACTTTCTGTTGATGTAGGAGGCTCTGTTCTCTCCTTTTGGTTTTGCCTGAGGCAACCTCCTTCAAAAAGACTTATGCCAGCACCACTCTGCAGCCCCTAGGACTTTGGCATTCAGTGCCCTAACCCTGCAGCAGATCACTGTCAACCCATACCCACACCAGAGACTCCTAGACACTCACAAGCAAGTCTGGCTCAGTTTCTAGTGCAGTCACTGCTCCTTTTTTCTGGGTCCTAGTGTGCACAAAGTTTTGTTTATGCCCTCCAAGAATCTGTTCCCCTAATCCTGTGGAAATTCTATAATCAAATCTCACTGCCCTTCAAAGTCAAATTCCTTGGGGGTCCTCAGTCTCTTTGTCAGATCCCCAGGTTTGGGAATCTGTTGTGGACCATAGAAATTTTGCAACAGTGCAAGAACTTCTTTGATACAGTTGTTCTCCAGTCTGTTGGTCATCCAGTCTGTTCAGTGGCTCTATGTTTAACCTAATGGCGACCTCCTTCAAGAGGATTTAGGACATGTGCAACACCTCCCAAGTCTATTGCAGCCAGAGCCCCTGTCCCCATGATGGCCACTGCTGATCTGTAACTCCTCAGCAGACACTCAAACACTCAAAGGCAGGTCTGACTCAGTCTCTTGTGGGGTCTCTGGGTCCTGGTGCACACAAGGTTTTGTTTGAGCCTTCCTTCCAGGCATCTCTGGCGGGTATGGAGCTTGCAATAAATACAGTTTTGCTCCTCCTACCATCTTGTTGGAGCTTCTCCTTTGCCTTTGGATGTGAGGTATCTTTTTTTGGTGAGAGTCAACATTCTCCTGTCGATGCTTTTCTAGCAGCAAGCTGCAATTTTGGAGTTCTCACAGTGGAAGATGAGCTCAGGTCCTACTCTGCCAGCTTCTAGTTGAATTTAACAACAAATTATTTGTTTCCTACTAACATTATGTTCACTGAACTAGTTTAGATGTTTGAAATATACACTTGGAAAATGTGTATTCTCTTTATAACAGAATCTAGGTTTTATCTGTCAGTTTCTATCCCTCTGATATATTTTCCTTTCCCAGAAGCAGAATGGCTTCCCTGGTGGCTCAGACTGGGAATCTGCCTGCAGAGCAGAAGATGTGGGTTTGATCTCTGCGTTGGGAAAACCCCCTAGAGGAGGGCATGTCAACCCATTCCAGTATTCTTGCCTGGAGAATCTCCATGGACAAAAGAGCCTGGTGGATCACAAAGATTCAGACATGACTGAATGACTAAGCGCACCAGGCAAAATACCCTTCAGTGCAAGGCTAGTTCACATCCTGAACAGGCACAAGCCATGAAAGGACAAACACACTCCTTTTCTCCCTCATTTAAATGCAGTGCTTAATACATGACACCATTTTTCATTTTAACAGAAAAGTATTAATAGTTTATCGAAGTGATTGTGCCATATGGGCCAAAGTCCACCAAAGAAATGGTATTATAAACTGTTTACAATGCCAAAGAAATATAGAGATGGTTAGCTATTTGGGTATGATTTTGCATCATGAGATGATCCAGGTAAATTGTGTGTAAAAGGTCTGTAATATATATATATATATATATATATATATATATATATATGTATGCATGTATTTCCCCCCAAGGTCAGCCAGAATTAAGTGATCACAAAATGAGAGAGAATGAGAGAGCAAGTGTTTCTTTGTTGGTTTTGATTTTGGTGAGCATAATGGACTTAATATTTCAGCTATGTAAAATGCTAGAAAGAGAAAGACTCCCACTCTCCAGACAAGATAAAAGCTGGGTAAATGGCAAATATAAGTGACTTTTCCTGAGCCCTTCAGAGAACAGAGGTTGCAAAGCAAACAATCTGGGGAGAGAGGGATGCTTAAGGGGAAGTACAGGATCCTAGCATTTGTTTACCTAGAATGGATAGACATTGTCAAATATAGTTAAAGCTTCTAAAAAGTTTTATCTGGAACCACTTAATACCATATGGACCAAAGGTGCTAAAGGCAAGATGTGGATGACAGTGTGAAACTCTTTGAAAAGCAGACATAAAAGGGTTCCCACCTGCTTGCAGATTTTTCCTCCAGTATTTCCACCGTTTACTCACGGGGAGGATCAGGGAGGATCCAGAGAAAACTCCCAGATCCTGGTTGGCTGAGGAACAACCAGTATCAGTACCAAAATCTATCCAAACTCATATCTTCCATCTCCCCTATGAAACTGATCTCAGGGAGACAGCAATGAGTTGTGGCTTGAAGTGGGATCTTGGTTCCCTGCTCAGGAATTGGACTTGGGTAGCCTGGATGAAAATCAGGAATCCTAGCCACTTGTCCACTAGAGGCTAAAGGCTAAGAGAAAAATTGCTCTGGTTTTTACTCCCATTGCAAAGTGAATTTCTCAAAGTGGCAAAACCTGTAAAAACAGTTACAAAGCATATTATTACAGACACAGCACAACAAGTGGGAGACCACACAAAGGAACATTTTGTTTAAGACAAAGCAAGACAGATACACACCTAGAGAGAAAGGGTGTGGGAGTCCTCCCTAACGATGTGGTGCTCACCAGAGAGGTGACTCAAATCACTTATTTAGGGCAGTTCCTCTGAGTCTTGTTTACCTTTGGCCAATTACTTCATTTCTTTTCCACACCTGATCTGTCCTAGAGTTCTACCCAACATGTATGTACATCTTTTCGCCAAGATGGCTTCCAGTGCAGAGGCCTATGGGGAGGCTGACACCACCTATTATGGGATGGTGTCCCCTCCCTTTTTGACCCCCATGTATAGTCAGGGAGATCTTCTTGACCTCAAGTATAAGAAATATGTGGTCCCTTTATCTTTTACCCAACAGAGCCTGGCTCCTCCTTGCCCCTGCCATTGTCTTTATCTTGAAGCATCTGTCCACAGGGGACAGGTTCAGCTGAGATAAATGGGGGCCATTTATCTCCTGCCTCAAAACAAAAGCTTATTTAGACTCAAGCTCCTCTTCTTCCATATAAAACAAAAATCTTAAACTCTGCGCTTTGGCCTGGAAACTTTATCCAGAAAGTAAACTAAGGCAATCAGAGGTCTCACCTTCTTTGGTTCTTGTATCTCAGGGATCACTGTCCTTCATTGCCTGATGTTCAGTGTCTCAAAAATTTCTGGTTGTTTAGCCAGGAGAGTCAATTGGTCTCTGTTATTCCATCTTGGAACACAAATTCATAACCAAAGGAGTTTAGCACCTTATTTATGAAAGCATTTCTCCAGAGCTTTTTGTATTTTTGTGCTGTCCTCAGTCACATCCGACTCTTTGCGATCCCATGGACTATAGCCCTCCAGGCTCCTCTGTCCATAGGGATTCTCCAGGCAAGAATAATGAAATGGGTTGCCATGCCATCCCTCCAGGGCACCTTCTCAACCCAATGATTGAATCCAGGTCTCCTATATTGCAGGTGGATTCTTTATTATCTGAGCCAGCAGGGAACCCCAAGAATACTGGAGTGGGTAGCCTATCCCTTCTCCAGGGAATCTTTGAACTGGGATCTCCAGCATTGCAAAAAGATTCTTTAACAGCTGAGCTACCAGGGAAGCTCTTTTTTATTTTAGGATTGTAAATAAAGTATTAGGGATCCCTATAGTATTCACTTGAGCTAAGACATAGACTACAAGTTCCTGAGATGCACAATCAATTCTCATGCTAAAGAATAAATATGTTCTGATGTTTATTTCTTACAATCACAAGTTCATAATATCACTACAAATTATGTTTATTATTTCTACTCTAAGAAAATATTTTATTTATTTTATTAAATATACATGTACTTTTTTCACTGATCACATTCATAAAAGTTGATGACATTTTCTCAAACATCTTCCAATCCTATTTTATAATCTTATTATATATTTGCATAAAAGATAATTTTGAATTGTTATTAAATTTGCTATTGATAATGTAGGGAATCTTTTAAAATTCTTTTTCAATTCTTATGAGGTGAATGAGTCTGTTACATAAAGTGAAGTAATTCAGAAAGGGAAAAAAATATTGTATAATTACACATATATATGGAATCTAAATAGGAAAAAGAGTACGTCAAGGCTGTATATTGTCACCTTGCTTATGTAACTTACATGCAGAGTACACCATGAGAAATGCTGGGCTGGATGAAGCACAAGCTGGAATCAAGATTGCCAGGAGAAATAGCAATAACCTCAGATATGCAGATAGCACCACCCTTATGGCAGAAAGTGAAGAGGAACTAAAAGCCTCTTGATGAGGGTAAAAGAGGAGAGTGAAAAAGTTGGCTTATAATAGAACTGCCTTATGACCCAGCAATCCCACTGCTGGGCATACACACTGAGGAAAACAGAATTGAAAGAGACACATGTACCTCAATGATCACTGCAGCACTATTTATAATAGTCGGGACATGGAAGCAACCTAGATGTCCATCAACAGATGAATGGATAAGAAAGCTGTGGTACATATACACAATGGAGTATCACACAGCCATTAAAAAGAATACATTTGAATCAGTTCTAATGAGGTGGATGAAACTGGAGCCAATTATACAGAGTGAAGTAAGCCAGAAAGAAAAACACCAATATAGTATACTAACACATATATATGGAATTTAGAAAGATGGTAATGTTAAACCTGTACATGAGACAGCAAAAGAGACACAGATGTATAGCCTTTGGACTCTGTGGGAGAGGGAGAGGGTGGGAGGATTTGGGAGCATGGTATTGTAACATGTATGATATCATAAGTGAAATGAATCACCAGTCTAGGTTCTATACAGGATGCAGGATGCTTGGGACTGATGCATGGGGACGATCCAGGGAGATGGTGTGGGGTGGGAGGGGGGAGAGGGGGTCGGGACTGGGAGCTCATATACACTCGTGACTGATTCATGTCACTGTATGGCAAAACAAATACAGTATTGTAAAGCAAAACAAACTAAAAAATAAAAATAAAAAAGCTCAACATTCAGAAAATGAAGATCATGGCATCTGGTCTCATCAGTTCATGGCACATATGTGGGTAAACAGTGGAAACAGTGTCAGACTGTATTTTTTTGGGCTCCAAAATCACTGCAGATGGTGATTGCAGCCTTGAAATTAAAAGATACTTACTTCTTTGAAGGAAAGTTATGACAACCTAGATAGCATATTAAAAAAAAACAGAGACATTACTTTGCCAACAAAGTTCTGTCTAGTCAAGGCTACGGTTTTTCCAGTGGTCATGTACAGATGTGAGAGTTGGACTGTGAAGAAAGCTGAGCACTGAAGAATTGATGCTTTTGAACTGTGGTGTTGGAGAAGACTCTTGAGAATCCCTTAGACTGCAACAAGATCCAATCAGTCCATCCTAAAGGAGATCAGTCCTGGGTGTTCATTGGAAGGACTGATATTGAAGCTGAAACTCTGATACTTTGGCCACCTCATGCGAAGAGTTGACTCTTTGGAAAAGACTCTGATGCTGGGGGGTATTAGGGACAGGAGGAGAAGGGAAAACAGAGGATGAGATGGCTGGATGGCATCACCAACTCAATGCACGTGAGTTTGGGTGAACTCCAAGAGTTGGTGATGGACAGGGAGGCCTGGCGCGCTGCGATTCATGGGGTCTCAAAGAGTCAGACACGACTGAGCAACTAAACTGAATTGAACTGATGGAATCTAGAAAGATGGTACTGATTAACTTATTTTCATTTATTCTTATTGTTTTGTTTTCATTGATAAAATCACAGCCTGTATGACGAAATGCGCTGAGGCATCATTGCAAACTCACATTGTACCATGGAATATTTTTACATTATTAAGAATCACATTGACATTATGCTGAACACAGTTATGTTAGATTCAGATTCATTTACAATGTGAAGATTTGAGCATCTTTTCTATATAATAGGGCTATTTATTATACACATTATTTCTAAAGCATACTGTAAAACTGTAATGCTAAAATCATTTCAAGATTGAGAAAACTGAGGTTCCCTTTCTCTTAACCACATAATTATTAAATGACACACAGTAGTAAGTTTTAAGTCTAACAGTGTCCAGAAAAAATGAAGATATCTTATTATGTTTTTCTGGTTAAAAAAAACACCTTAATAATAACATGTGATATTACCACTTAGGGTCATTACTCGGTCTCATTATTTGGAGATATCCAGATCTGATTTTAAGTTTAGTTTCTTTCTTCTTCTTCTTTTTTTTTTTTAAACAAAATTTATGTCCAATTTAAAAGTGAAAAGAGTATGGAAAGAAAAGTATTTTCAAGGACTCATGATCTATATTTCATAGGTCCCTATTCATTTTGCTTCAAATTCCAACATCTTCTGTCTTCTTAAATTTGATATAGCCTCTACTTTTCATTCAACCTCATAATTTGTATCAGGTTTTATAAGAAACAGCATATGAAAAAGCATTATTTTTAACAACAGTGCCTACTTATTTATATCTATGTCTGAAAAAAATGGTTTAAGGCAGTGATACAGTAGAAATTAAAGAGTATTCATTATGCCAACAGAAAAACACCTTGATAATTTAAACTGCAGAATTTATGCAGTAATCTGAATTAAAGTAGAACAGAAATACAGATTTAATTTAAGGAAATTTACTTTAATTACATTCAAGTACATTGATCAGCTTATAATAAAGTATTATAACATTAGCAAGCAGAGATCCCTTGTTTCCTAAGTTGAACTGATGATTTTGTGAAACATATTGACTATAAACATGTCCAACTTGGTTTTTATCAAATGAGAAAAAAAAATCCCCTAATCATGAGATTATTCAAGGCTGCTTTGATTTCCTTTGCTGTGTTCCAACCTCATTGTTTTAATAATTAAAGAAAGTGATTATGAAACAACAAAAAAAATAGTTCATGGTTCATTAAATTTTATTTTCTTAAGAAGAAATTGACAAAAATATGCATAAATATGCATTTATTTGGGAGTTAAAAATGATATAATATTACAAAGCAGAAACTGTAAAGTTATTAAGTATATAATTTGATGAGTTGGACAAATAATTATACTTGTTTCACCCACGCTCAAGATATAGAACACTGCTATCACCATAGAAATCCTCTATGCTTCATTCTAAATAATCCCATATGATTATCCCAGTTTCTACCCATGTAGACTTCTTTTACCATCAAATGACTCAGCCAATATGAAAGAAGCTACATGCCTTTTCCACCCCAATTTCAGAAGCCATGTAACATCACAGTCACTATATTCTGTTTAATGTGAGTGACAAGCCCAGTAAGACTCAAGAAGAGAGAACATAGATTCTACATTTCATCCATAGATTCTACCTCTGGATAAGAAGATGTATAAGATCATATTGCAGAAAATTATGATGGTGAATATTACTGTGGGCTGAATCATTTATGGTTTGATTTAGTGATTTTTTTGTATATTCATTCTCTTTCCAATATATTTATGTTTTGGCATATTTCATCATATTTGATAATATACCATATTTTTTTGTATAGAAAATCAGAGCCAATGTAAGAAGACTACTCTTCTGCTTTTATTTTCTGCAAAGAATGTGAATTTTATTTGATGTCTTAAAGATAAAGTGAGGTAGTGACTCTTTAGAGTTTACCAAGTTTTAAATTTAGTGGGGGGGCTTCCCTGGTGTCTCAGATATTAAAGCGTCTGCCTGCAATGCAAGAGACCCGAGTTTGATCCCTGGGTCAGGAAGATTCTCCAGAGAAGGAAATGGCAACCCACTCCAGTATTCTTGCCTGGAAAATCTCATGGATGGAGCCTGGTAGGCTACAGTCCATGGGATCGCAAAGAGTCGAACATGACTGACCGACTTCACTTCAAGTTTAGTAGGGCCTATGCTGCTGCTTGCTCTACGGTCTCAAGTTACTTGCTTTTTTTTCTCTGCAAAAGTTAGAGGTGGAAGGATGGGAAAATAAGCATAATGCTATACTTAGGGTTACTATACTAAATATAGTAACCCAATTACTATATTTAGGAAGCCTTCATACTCTCATCCATTTCTGTCTGTCTCTGCCATTGTCAATGGCTCAGTTGGTCTCTGCCTTTAGCAATTCTTCTCCTTTATCTGACATTTCCCAACATAAGTTGAAACAATTTGCTGCTAAACTCTGAATGCCACTTCATGGAAATCAGTTTAATAAGGATTTGTGTATGTGTGTCCACTATTCTTTGATATTATCAATAAGGTAGCATAGATAAGGATTCTTTTTTAATTTATTGGCTTTTTCTTGGTGTTACCATACGAGTGAAGTTCATTTATGGCCTTAGACATCTTAATCAGAAGAAAAACTTGTTTACTCAATTTTAATATGACAACATTTTAAACAGAGATAAATGCAAACATATTTTTTTCTTTGAAAGCCCATTCCCACCTCCTGAATCTCCAGAAATTTTTTGTTTGTTTGTTTGCTTGTTGCTGGGAGCCAGCGTGAGGAGTCCCACCTGTGGCAAAGGTCATACGCAAAGGTGGAATCAAGCCTCAGGGGTACCCCTGGAAATTCTCGAGCATCTACCGCCAAAACCAGAGTCTGCCTACCTTACTGCATTATGCCTTTCAATGACTCCTCTGACATTAACAGGGGGCTATTCCCCACCACCTTTTTCTGGAAAAAGTTAACTTAGACCTCCAGCTAACAGTCTCTTGCATATAAAAGGAGTGTCTCAGCTCAAACCCCTCTGATAGCTTTCTAACTTATCTGACCAGTCTGTCTGGATTTTTATAACTGTGCATCCAGTCCCATCACTTCATGGGAAATAGATGGGGAAACAGTGGAAACAGCAGCTGACTTTATTTTTTGGGCTCCAAAATCACTGCAGATGGTGACTGCAGCCATGAAATTAAAAGACACTTACTCCTTGGGAGAAAAGGTATGACCAACCTAGATAGCATAGTAAAAACCAGAGACATTACTTTGCGACTAAGGTTCATCTAGTCAAGGCTATGGTTTTTCCAGTAGTCATGTATGGATGTGAGAGTTGGACTGTGAAGAAGGCTGAGTGCCGAAGAACTGATGCTTTTGAACTGTGGTGTTGGAGAAGACAGAGAGTACCTTGGACTGCGGAGATCCAACTAGTCCATTCTGAAGGAGATAGGCCCTGGGGTTTCTTTGGAAGGAATGATGCTAAAGCTGAATGCCAGTACTTTGGCCACCTCATGGGAAGAGTTGACTCATTGGAAAAGACTCTGATGCTGGGAGGGATTGGGGGCAGGAGGATAAGGGGACAACAGAGGATGAGATGGCTGGATGGCATCACTGACTCGATGGACATGAGTCTGAGTGAAATCTGGGACTTGGTGATGGACAGGGAGGCCTGGCATGCTGCGATTCATGGGGTCACAAAGAGTCAGACACGACTGAGTGACTGAAGTGAACTGAACTGAACTGATGTGAATTGTTTACAGCCCCCCAGTTGTGAGAGGCACTGAAAGCTTAAGAAATTCTAGGAAAAATCATTAGAATAAAACTGATCAAGGGTTTCACTGTTGAGCCAATACTTGCTGCCAAGTTTTCATATCTTTTAATGTAACTTTATTTTGTACTTTGAAGGTGATGCAAATTAAGGGAAAACACTACAGGAAAAATGAGATTAACATTCATTAAGGAAGAAAGCCATAAAATGTTAACAGGCCTTTGGGCCAGAAGATAATGTAAATCACCTGAGACCCTTTGTATACGGAAAGATTTGCAGAAAGAAAGCCTGGTCTTGATAAGGGTCAGGGCTGCTGACTCTGCATAACTTTGTATTATCCATTGATCTCTATGTACAACCAAAAGTATAAAAAGCTTTCCTAGATAATAAAGGGTGGACCAGTTTCTGGAAAGACTGCTTTCCCCCGTGTGGTCTCTTCTCGTTCTTTTCTTTTCTGGTTGAATTCTCATCTGGAGCATGGAGGCTCGCCATGTCTACTTACTTTCCCTGGCTTCTAAGACCCACATGAGAGGAAGCCTAAGGCAGGGCACCCTCCACTATTCAAGCGGGCACTGGTGGCCTACGTTGGTGGTGCAAACTCCTTGTCTTGGAGTTTTATTAGCTTTCCGCATAATCCAAGTTATTCAGCCTCTTTTCTCCACTAATTTTCCTACTACACTATTTCTTTCTAATCTCCCTCCATATCTTTAATTAGGCAATTAATTCCTCAGACGCCGACTCCGTCCCCGCTTCAAATTCCTTGGATCTACTAGGGCTGGACCCCAGCAGTTTGTTTTTAGTGTATGCGTGCTCAGTTGCCTCATTGTCCAATTCTTTACAAGCCTATGAACTCTAGGCCACCAGGCTCCTCTGTCCATGGGATTCTCTAGACAGGAATACTGAAGTAAATTGGCATGCCCTCCTTCAGGGTATCTTCCCCACTCACAGCATGAACCTACATCTCCTGCTTTGCAAGTGGATTCTTTACCCACTGAGCCACCTGGGAAGCCCCCTTATTGTTTTAGGTAGTAAATAATAGTCTATGTTTATTTACTTTCCCCACAAATAAACAATTAAATATTTTAAGCACTTACCATATAATATACTTACACATACACACATGCACAATTATAAATGCAAAATAATCTCCACTTGATTATGGTATTCAAGATTACAATTTACTTCACAATGTGACTTACAAGAACAAAAATAAAATAATGTGTGAGCAGTTGGGTTGATGTTATGTAATTATAGGAGCGCCTGGAGATTTTTAAAAGACTGGGTGGCTTCCAAAATAGACTCAACATGTAGGACGTCTCTTTACTTGATTACTAACTCAATTTTGTAGTTTTAAGGAAGCTAGTGTTCTCAGAAAACACTTTTAAAAATATTCTGTATGAACTCTGAGCTTAGAAAAATACTTTTGACCTGGAATCATCAGCAGAAATCCCTCAAGGAATTAGAACTTCAGGTAAACGTTATAAATGTATAGTTTGGAAGAAATGAAACATAAAGGTTTTGATAATTTCAGACAAGTTGTATGGGAAACATAGAAGCTGAATAAATGGGGCAGTGTGTAAGGGGTGGGATCAGCACAAGCGAGTGGGCTTTGGAAGTGGGTACATGTAGTTTGAAAGCAAATTCTGTCACTTAACTAGTTTGACCACCCTATGCAATTCAAATTCACCTGAGACTTAAATTCACCGTGTTGTGCTAGTGGCAGTGCCACTCTCCCCTAGGCGGTCATGTGGATTGTGTTTACACTGTGCCACCTGTGAAGCTGATCTAAGTGTAAACCTACAGAAAGCATTATTTTACAGGGACACTCAATAAAGGTTAATTTCCTTCTTGCCCCAGTGAAGCAAAGGACACAGAATATGGGAAAATTGAAATTAAATAGCAGATGGCATTAGTTTAAGTATTTTGGGGGTTTTTTTGTTTGTTTTTTTCCTTTGGAATTGTTCTGTTGCTGTTACCCCATATCCAGGTCCCTAAGACCATACACATACCGCAATAAAAACAATCTATTCATTGTTTTTTTCAGGTCTACAACATTAATTATGTCACTTCTCTCCCCAGGATTTTTCCAGAACAAACATCAGTGATGCTTAAACTCAAATGTTTGTCTTGAATTGAGCTCTGCTCACTCCACTGGGAACAAATTCCTCAAACCTAACCTGGTTCTTTGGTTAATTCCTGAACACCGCCACTTACCCTATAATTCCCCCATTATTTGATCTCCTCTGGACATAAACTTATTACTTCATTCCCTCTTATTCTCTTTCTACCCTCAAATTCTGTGCTTACCTTGGTTGATCCCTTTACCATTCCTGGATGACTTCACCCATTTCTCTGGCTTCAACTCTACAAAGATCTCTCTAAAATGTGTTTTTCAGGCTAGCAGTTATATCTGTATCTCCGATTTATATCAGAAGTCTCCAGCTGCAGAACTGAGGAACACTTCAAATGTACATATTTTGAATTTATGATCTACCTTCTTTCTTTTCCTCTGTATCCAAGCCAGGACCTGTCCTGTTCCACCTTCATGACTAGCAAGCAGTATGATCCACCAGTACCTAAGCTAGGATGCTGGATATCATTTGTAACTTGCCTTTTTCATTCCAATCCTTGCAGTCCACACACACTCTAGTTAAGTATGAAGCTCCTTTGATTCTACTTTCTCAACATTTCATGAATGTCTTCATGTGAAGAAGGAAGTAGAACTCCATGAAGGAAAAAGTCTGGGTAGTATCTCAAGTTCTTCACCACAATGAAGATCCTAGTCTTGCATCTTGAAGGCAGAGAGACACTATCCTCTCACTGTCCAGAGCAAGCTGACAAATTGATTTATTTAGATGAGAAAGTGAAAGTGTTAATCAATCAGTCCTGTCCGACTCCTTGCAACCCCATCAACTGTAGCCCACCAGGCTCCTTTGTCCATGGGATTTCCAAGGCAAGAATACTAGAGTGAATAGCCATCCTCTTTTCCAGGGGATTTTCCTAACCCAGGGATTGAACCCCAGTCTCCTGCCTTGCAGGCAGATTCTTTATCATCTGAGCCACCAGGAAAGCCCTAGTTAGACAGGAAGTAGAGCTAAATAGTGGAATGATTGTTGATAAATTTGTAATAAGAAAATATTTATCTCAGGAACTAGAATGGTTCCCCTTTGGTTCTTTGGATTTCTTCTTATTTATTTACTTTTCCCTTTTTGGCTATTTGAAACACCATTTATAATAATATATTCATGACAAAGCTTACCATGCTAGTAAAGACAGGCTGCCTAGTGCTACATCCTACTGATGGACTCAGATGTAATTACTTCGTCACATTCAAATTACTATTTAGGCTAGTGGGTTTAAAACTGACCAAATTCTTCCACTGTGTGTTACTTTCATAATTTAAATATCAGGGAGCACAATCTATTTTTTCCTCATTTAATAAAATCTGCGGGACAACATGCCATGTGTTCACATATCACAAAGGTTTACACAGTGCTGCTGCTTTCTGACATCCACACAGCTTCCTAATTGGTCTCCCTAAGAAAAACTTTTCACTCTCCAATACTTCTCCTCTATCACCAGGGTGAACTTTCTAAAATGCTTTAGAAAACATTCTAGATTCTAGAAACTTTCTAGATATGTCCCTATGACTATCCAGCTGCAGCCTCTTCAGTTGTTTCATGATAAAGCTTGCCCGGTGCAGAATGTCATAGGGGCCCTTTCTGGATCAACCTTTTATCTTTTCCATCCATACTCACAGATGTGTCTTTTTTTCTCACACACACACACAAAAATGTTTTCTCTTTTTCTCTGGTTCTTTCTACACAATAACACTTTTTGGTTTTGATGGCCTCATCCCTTAAGAAGAATAGTCCTGCTCATCCTTCAGGATTCCATTCAGAGGTTTCTCCTAATGAAAACTTCCTAAGCCTTGATTCTCTGATACCCACTGAACCTCAGATGGTTGGGTATCCTAGTTCCCATGTGACACTGTATATATGTTTGTCACTTTTTCTCTCTCTCTCTCTCATACAGTTAGTTCTGACATTAGTGTCTGACTTCCTGCCTAGATTTTTGAGAACACAGACTTGGTCTTAACCCCTGTGGTCACCCTCTGTTTATATAATGCCTAACATATAATAAGCATGTGATAAGTGTTTGCTGAATAAGTACCTGATTAATCATTCAATATATAAATAAATCACACATATCTTTATCCTTCTAAGTAGAAATTTGTTTACCCTGACTATAATTATGTCTCTAAAATATGTCTTATATTCCTTTCATATCTTTGACAATACCTAGCATAGTGTTGTTTATATAGTAAGTGCTCAATAAATAATTTCCAGTGGCTAGATTAATATGTCACATTCTTTATTTTATAGCTGTTCATATGTTTTTAATTTATATTTTTATTCTAAGACTAGTAATAAAAACATAAACATACCCAAATGAATCTAAGCCCAAAAGATTGCTGTTAATTAAGCAGTGAGTATTTAATACTAGAAACTCCTGAATTATAACAAATATTCTGCAGCCATATTTCATACATACTCTCTTTGCCCAATATGGAGAAGAACTACCAAATCTGTAAAAAAATTTACTTTATAATAAAATTTCCTAGGTAAATATTAGGTTAAGTCATGCTTTATACTTCAATGAAAGGAAAGAAATTATTCAGTAGTTGTGTGAAATGGAGACTGGGAACTGAAAATGTGCTTGAGAAATTCAAATATGATTTTTAAGTAAATTCTAATAGGCTATTATTAAAAATAAAATTCTTGGAAAGCAAGATGTAAATTGTAGATAGTTGTTTTCATATTGCAGTAAAAATAAAATAGGAAAAGATAAAAACCTGCTTACTGGGAAGGACTTCCCTTTGCTAATTTACATTAGTTTTCTATTCATGCTGTAAAAAAATTATCACAAATTTAGCATCTGAGAAGAAGATAAATTTATTGACTCACAGTTTGTGTAAGTCAGGAATCTCGGCGGATTGGACTTGGTTCCCTATTTCAGTTCAATTCAGTCGCTCAGTCGTGTCCGACTCTTTGCGACTCCATGAATCGCAGCATGTCAGGCCTCCCTGTCCATCACCAACTCCTGGAGTTCACTCAGACTCACGTCCATCGAGTCAATGATGCCATCCAGCCATCTCATCCTCTGTCGTCCCCTTCTCCTCCTGCCACCAATCCCTCCGAGCATCAGAGTCTTTTCCAATGAGTCAGCTCTTCCCATGAGGTGGCCAAAGTACTGGAGCTTCAGCTTTAGCATCATTCCTTCCACAGAAATACCAGAGCTGATCTCCTTCAGAATGGACTGGTTGGATCTCCTTGCAGTCCAAGGAACTCTCGAGAGTCTTCTCCAACACCACAGTTCAAAAGCATCAGTTCTTCGGCGCTCAGCCTTCTTCACAGTCCAACTCTCACATCCATATATGACCACTGGAAAAACCATAGCCTTGACTAGACGGATCTTAGTCAGCAAAGAAATGTCTCTGCTTTTGAATATGCTATCTAGGTTGCTCATAACTTTTCTTCCAAGGAGTAAGCGTCTTTTAATTTCATGGCTGCAGTAACCATCTGCAGTGATTTTGGAGCCCAAAAAATAAAGTCTGACACTGTTTCCACTGTTTCCCCATCTATTTCCCATGAAGTGATGGAACCAGATGCCATGATCTTCGTTTTCTGAATGGTGAGCTTTAAGCCAACTTTTTCACTCTCCTCTTTCACTTTCATCAAGAGGCTTTTAAGTTCCTCTTCACTTTCCATCATAAGGGTGGTGTCATCTGCATATCTGAGGTTATTGATATTTCTCCCAGCAATCTTGATTCCAGTATGTGCTTCTTCCACTCCAGTGTTTCTCATGATGTACTCTGCATATAAGTTAAATAAGCAGGGTGACGATATACAGCTTTGACATACTCCTTTTCCTATTTGGAACCAGTCTGCTGTTCCCTGTCCAGTTCTAA
>SJYA01003251.1:811294-876577 GCA_006410615.1 Neotragus moschatus | reverse complement strand
TAGAGAGTCCTACAAAGAGAGGAGCCTGGCAGGCTAAAGTCCATTGGGTCCCGAAGAGTCAAACACAACTGAGCATGCATGCACTGATATTTATATTTGTGAAGTCTTATAATATTTTACTATTTCTGACCTCTGCATTTAACAAATTTTTCTCTTTACCTTAATAATTCTATCCATTCTTAACATTAAGTACTTTAGTAATTATTTTATTTTTCATTGAAGTGTAGTCGATTTACAATATTATAATAGTTTCAGGTGTACAACACAATGATTCAATGTCTTTAGAGAATATACTCCCCTTAAAGTTGTTATAAAATATTGGCCATATTTCCTGTGCTGTGCAATATATCCTTGCTGCTTATTTATCTTGTACAAAGTAGGTTGAATCTCTTAATCCTCTACCCCTACCTTTCACTCTCCAATTCCCTCTTTCACGGGTCATCACTGGTTTGTTCTATGTATCTGTGAGTCTGTTTCCCTTTTGCTATATTTGTTTATTTTATTTTTTAGACTCAACATGTCAGTGATGGTACAGTGTTTTTCTTTGTCTGATGTTACTTTAGTGACTATAAATTATAAGCTACAGGCTACCTGTGGATAACTAATTTTATGTGATGAACTCCTTCCATCTTATAATTTAAGAAGGATTTTATATTGTTAATTTCACAATTGATCTTCTTTCTATTACAAGGAAATGTTTTATCTACATGTTAATTTTTATTATTCATTAACATCTTCATAACAACTTCCATATCTTTCTCACATTCCTCTCTTTTGTATGTAATTTTCTTACTGTCATTCCCCACATCAGTGATACAAGTTTCTTCATTGTTGATTCTACTCTTTACTTCTTATATGCCATTTTCTTCCATTATACTTTTCTATTTTAAAAACTATTTCATATGTCCCTAAGTTCAGTTTTAATAGGATTCATACCAACTCCACATAAATTTTTATATAAGATAGAAAAATTAATTTAGATGTCCCTCTTTAATTATGCTTTAAATATTTTCAAAAATTATTTCTTACTTCTTTATGCAAAGACTACCTGGATAAATGCATTTTCTATAACCGTGAAGTAAAATCAATGATATATTCTAAATGAATGGAAAGGATGATCTTTCATTATTATTGATAAGGCAGTTATAGCCAATTAAATATAAAGATATAAGTAATTCAAAATTTTTTAAACATATCACCCTTTTCTCCTATGTATCTATGAAAATGTCAATTAAAATTGAGAATCTATATTTACTTCACAGAGAAGAATAAATATGATTATATCTGGCATAATTCATTCACCCACATAGACCATTTTACCAAATTGGCAGAACTGATCACATCCCTGGGTTGTTACATTGACATCATGCCTCTGACAGATTATGTCATAAAAAATTTTATAAAGTACTTTCATACTTTAACAAAGGTAAATAATCTTTTTGCAAAGTTTCACATACAAAATAATTTATCCTGCATTACAATAATTATCAATTATCTCTTGAAATTTCAATTCTTGAAATGGAGGTGAAGTGAAAGTCACTGTCATGTCTGACTCTTTGTGACTCTATACAGGCCGTGGAATTCTCCAGGCCAGAATATTGGAATGGGTAGCCTTTCTCTTCTCCAGGGTATATTCCCAACCCAGGGATTGAACTCAGGTCTCCTCCATTGCAGGCAGATTCTTTACCAGCTGAGCCACAAGGGAAGCATGGAGATATATATATATATATATATATATATATATATCTCCTTATTTGTTCTGCTTTTCTGAATAACCATTACAAATACACTATTTTTCAGATGGTTAAACATTGGCTCAATTTTTTTATTTATTCGAAATAACCCAGCTAGTTTTGAAATAGGATTAATGCTAACACAAATGTTTTTGGACTCAAATGATGGCCCCTTCTACTATAATATACTGCTTTTCAATTAATGGTACTCCCAGTTTTCATAAGTCACAGAAAGTTATATTTTTATAAGTGAAAAGAGAATATATTTGAGCAAATGCACCAACACTCTGTCCCTTATGACTAAATTTTCCATTTTTTCAGCAGGGAGCTGATATTGGAGACTATAACAAAGTAGAAAAATAACCAGGTCCCATAAGAACCTTAACCTTAGCTTCATCAGTCTAATGTTTTAACTTACTGAATAAGTAGCAGCCAGTAGTATCTGGCCATTTTGAGTCAGTAAAAAGTGAGGAATAAAATGATTATTGCCTATTCAGGTTTTAAAATCATGTTTGCAATCATAGCTTTTTTGTTTTATGTCATTTAGACTTCCTCACTTCAAAATAGAAATGCTTGCAAGTAAAAGTACTATCAGAAGCTAAAATTTAGAGCTCGCAAAGTTAAAACATGAGTTACTACTCTGCTAAACTCTTCAGTAAAACTTCCCATATAAGCTCAACCTTAAAAAAAAAAAAAAAGTAAATATTTTCTAGAGTTAAATTCCAATTTCTGACCTAAATGCAATTTGCAGAACTTACTGAGGATTTTGTTCTTAAAGACTTAAGGGTCAGATGACAGGGAAAGCGATTCAACAGAAAGCTAAAAATGATTGTGTTGAAGCTGTCAGGAGGCCACAGTGAAAACAAACCAGAAACCCTGAAATGTTTCTACTCATCCACTGCAAAGTGATTGTAGCCATCTGAGGACTTTTCTAAGAATGAATCACATTCTACTCTTCAAGGACAATGAAAAATGAACTATTTATATAATGTTTCAGACTTTGTTTTCTGAAATACTTTTTTACAAAGTTGTATTCTGAAATGGAGTATTTAGACAACCAGATGGAAAACTTAGTCATCCAAACATAAACTGCTAAAATACAGCAGGAACTGAGATAATTTAGTTTGATTTAATCAGTAAAAATCAGCATTAATTTTCCTTTCTAAGTTAATGCCATTGGTTAAAGGATGTAATGCAATTTTTTAGAATAGCCTGAGGAAATAGGATTCTAAGGAAAAATCGCACATATCAAGCAGTTTGGGTTGGTTTTCTTGAAGTTGTTGACTTTTTAGTGCCTACTATTCTAGAATTTCCTTGTTGATTTCCAAAATTCAAAAGTAAACCTTTTCCAGTTAAAATCGAGTTCTAAGTGAAGAATTGCTAGACTTCTGGTGGCAAAAAGAAAACCATGGCTTATGGCTACATGATTTTATCTCTATTGATCATCATATTTCTATATACATACTATAAAGATAGATATTAACATAGTAATATTTATATATAAATGTTAATAAACATGTAAGTAAAATTTTATATAAATGTTAATATGTTTATAGATATATCCTATAATATATAGCTATACATGTTTTAATAGGTATGGGCTTCCTTGATGGCTCAGTGATAAAGAATCTGCCTGCTAATGTAGGAGACACAGGTTTGATCCTGAGTCTGGGAGATCCCTTGGAGAAGGAATTGGGCAACCCACTCTGATATTCTTGCCTGGGAAATCTCATGGACAGAGGAGCCTGGCAGGCTACAGTCTGTGGGATCACAGAGAGTCAAACAACTAAGTCAGAAAACTAACAACACTAAGTCACAACCTGGTGACTAAACAGCAACAGCAGCAACAACAATATATGTAGGTATGTGCGGTGTGTATAATCTCCATAAGTAAGACATTTAAGATGTTTTTTCATGTATTCCCAAAAAGAGCAAATGATTTACCATCATAGCACTTTTGTGCATTGATTTTAGATTGGTGAGTTCATTTCTTATAACTATCCTCTAAGATATGCTTCCCAATTTTTCTTCATGAGGTCCCTCAAAATACATCCTAGGAGCTATTACCTCAGACAATACTGATGAATATATAACAAACTATGCAGTCAATTTTATTTTGGAAGAACACATTGTAAATAGAAAACATGTGCATTAAATTATTGAAATGATTATTTTTAATGATAAAATATATCTACTTTCCCAATCTATTTTTGTTTTATCTCACTTTATTGTACCTCGGTTCAGTTCAGTTCAGTCGCTCAGTCGTGTCCATATTGTACCTCAGTTCAGTTCAGTTCAGTCGCTCAGTCGTATCCAACTCTTTGCGACCCCATGAATTGCAGCACTCCAGGCCTTCCTGTCCATCACCAACTCCCGGAGTTCACTCAGACTCGCATCCATTGAGTCAGTGATACCATCCAGCCATCTCATCCTCTGTTGTCCCCTTCTTCTTCTGCCCCCAGTCCCTTCCAGCATCAAAGTCTTTTCCAATGAGTCAATTTTTTGCATGAGATGGCCAAAGTATTGGAGTTTCAGCTTTAGCATCATTCCTTCCAAAGAAATCCAAGAGCTGATCTCCTTTAGAACGGACTGGTTGGATCTCCTTGCAGTCCAAGGGACTCTCAAGAGTCTTCTCCAACATCACAGTTAAAAAGCATCAATTCTTTGGCACTCAGCCTTCTTCACAGTCCAACTCTCACATCCATACATGACTACTGGAAAAACCATAGCCTTGACTAGACGAACCTTAGTCGGCAAAGTAATGTCTCTGCTTTTGAATATGCTATCTACGTATTGTACCTAGATATTGCAAATTTTCCATTTTTTTTTAAATAATAATTGGAGTATGATCAATTTATAATTTTGTATTAGTTTCTACTCTACAACAGTATGAATGAGCTATTTGTATATCTCCTCCTGTTGAACCTCTGTCTTTCCCTGCCATCCCACCCCTCCTCATCTATTTTTTTGAAGAGATATATACATTACTAAAGCTTAAGAAGGCCACTACACAACACACTTAAAGTCTTAGGAATCATTTAGTTTTAATCATAGCTCCATGGGACATTGTCTCATCTGAAGCAAAAACAAAATGCCAAATACAAAAAGATGTGTAATTTTATTTTTAATTTCCATGGCTTCTTTTTCATATAAACTTTTTCCTTTTATAGTTTTTTTTAACTGGAAAAGTAAACACAAGTAATTTCCAGAAGTCAAATTTTGTGTGCATAAAGAATAATAGCAATTACAGTTGCCTCTGAACATTGCAGGGTTAGGGCACAGCCTGGTGCAGAAGAAAGTCCACATATTGTTATCTCTACCTCAAAAAGAATGGATAAATGACTCACTGAAAGGAAGGAAACTGAAGCAGTTTGGATAGAATCAGAACTCAAACTTCAGATTTTTTCATTCCAATTTTGTGATCTCTATGTGAACATTGCCATTCCCCTGAAATTTGATCTGTAAAGTGAAAATTATTGAAAAAAATCCACATATAAAAATCCACATTACATGCAGTATTTGAGTGTAACATCAAAATGACAGAATGACCTTGGTTCATTTCCAAGGCAAACCAAACAGCATCACAGTAATCCAAGTCTATGCCCCATCCACTAATGTCAAATAAGCTGAAATTGACTGGTTCCATGAAGACCTACTATGCCAACAGAACTAATACCAAAAAAAAGATGTTCTTTTCATTATAGGTGATTTGAATGCAAAAGTAGGAAGTCAAAAGATGCCCAGAATAACAGGCAAGTTTAGCCTTGAAGTGAAAAATGAAGCAGAGCAAAGGCTAATAGATTCTGTCAAGAGAACACACTGATCATAGCAAACACCCTTTTCCAACAACTCCAAGAGATAACTGTACATATGGACATCTCTAGATGGTCAGTACTGAAATCAGATAGATTATGTTTTTTTCAGCCAAAGAGGGAGAAGCACTGTACAGTCAGCAAAAAAAAAAAAAAAAAGAAAAGAAAGCCTTGGAGTTGACTATGGCTCAGATCATAAACCTCTTATTGTACATTTTAGGCTTAAATTGAAAAAAGTAAGAAAAACCACAGAGCCATTCAGATATAATCTAAATCAAATCCCTTATGATTATATACAGGAGACAACAGGGATTACATCTGATAGACAGAGAGCCATAGTGAAGAACTATGGACTGAGGTTCATAACATTCTACCGGAGGCAGTGACCAAAATCATCCCAAAGAAAAAGAAATGCAAGAAATCAAAGTGTTTGTCTGATGATTCCCTACAAATAGCTGAGGAAAGAAGACAAGCAAATGACAAGGGAGAAGGGGGAAGATATACTAAATGAATGCAGAGTTACAAAGAATAGAAAGGAGAGATAAGAAGGCCTTCTTAAATGAGCAATGCAAAGAAGTAGAGGAACACAATAGAATGGGAAAGACTAGAGATCTCTTTAAGAAAAATTGGAGATATCAAGAGAACATTTCATGCAAGGATGGGCACAATAAAGAAATGGTAACAACCATTTGTTGTTAGAAATGGTAACAACCTAACAGTAGCAGAAGAGATTAAGAAGAGGCGGCAAGAATACATAGAACTATNTTTAAGAAAAATTGGAGATATCAAGAGAACATTTCATGCAAGGATGGGCACAATAAAGAAATGGTAACAACCATTTGTTGTTAGAAATGGTAACAACCTAACAGTAGCAGAAGAGATTAAGAAGAGGCGGCAAGAATACATAGAACTATATAAGAAAAGTCTTAATGACCCAAATGACCAAAAAGCTGTGGTTACTCACCTATAGTCAGACTTCACGGAGTATAAAGTCAAGTAGGCCTTAGGAAACATTTCTACAAACAAAGCTAGTGACTGTGCTAGAATTCCAGCTGAACTATTTCAAGTCCTAAAGATTATGCTATTAAAGTGTTGCACTCAATACATCAGCAAATTTGGAAAACTCAGCCGTGGCCACAGGACTGGAAAAAGTCAGTTTTTACTCCAATCCCAAAGAAAGGCAATGCCAAAGAATGCTCAAACTATCATATCATTGTACTCATTTCACATGCTAGCAGGGTTATGCTCAAAGTCCTTCAAGCTAGGCTTCAGCAGTACATGAACTGAGAACTTTCAAATGTATAAGTTGGGTTTAGAAAAAGCAAAAGAACCAGAGATCAAATGATAACATTTGCTGGAGAAAGCAAGGGAGTTCCAGAAAAAACATCTACTTCTGCTTCATTGACTATGCTTAAGCCTTTCACTGAGTGAATTACAACAAACTGGAAAATTCTTAAAGTGATGGGGGTACCAGAACTTCTTACCTATCTCCTGAGAAACCTGTATGAGGTCAAGACAACAACTAGAACCAGATATGGAACAACAGACTGGTTCAAAATTGGGAAAGAAGTTCGACATGATTATGTACTGTCACCCTGCTTATTTAACTTCTATGAAGAAGAGTACATCATTTGAAATGCCAGGCTGGATGAAGCACAAGCTGGAATCAGGATTGCTGGCAGAAATATCAACAAACTCATATATGCAGATGATATCACTCTAATAGCAGATAGTGAAGAGGAAATAAAAAGCCTCCCAGTGAGGGTAAAAGAAGAGAGTGAAAAAGTTGATTTGAAACTCAATATGCAAAAAAGAAGATCATGGCATCCAGTCCTATCACTTCATGGCATATAGAAGGGGGTAAAGTGAAGCAGTGATAGATTTTATTTTCTTGGGCTGTAAAATCACTGAGGATGGTGAATGCAGCCGTGAAGTTAAAAGACACATGCTCCTTGGAAGGAAAATTCTGACAAAACTAGACAACATATTGAAAAGCAGAGACATCACTTTGCTGATGAAGATCCACATAGTCAAAGCAATGTGTTTTTGTTTTTGTTTTTTAATATGGATGTGAGAGTTGGACCATAAAGAAGACTGAGATCCAAAGAATCAATGCTTTGAAATCGTGGTGCTGGAGAGGACTCTTGAGAGCCCCTTGGACTGCAGGGAGATCAAACTAGTCAATCTTAAAGGAAATCAACTCTAAATATTCATTGGAAGGACTGATGCTGAAGCCAAAGCTCCAATACTCTGGCCACCTGATGGGAAGTGTGGGCTTACTGGAAAAGACCCAGTGATGCTGGGAAAGATTGAGGGTAGGAGGAGAAGGGGGCAATAGAGGATGAGGTGGTTGGACAGCATCACCAACTCAGTGGACATGAATTTGGACAAACTCCGGGAGATAGTGGAGGACAGAGAAGCCTGGTGTGCTGCAGTTCATGAAGTCTCAGAGTGAAATATGATTTGGTGACTGAACAACAACCACATCAATTCTTAACCCTAGATAATCTTTAACATTAGCAGTTTCATTCCACACAATATGTTTTCCAAATATATACAAATATGTATTTATCTATGTATTCTATATATTTATGTTTTGTTTTTGGTATTTTATGTATTATCAAAAATGTAGAATAGATATTTTATGTATTTGTGTATTAATCAACTCACATGCAAACAAATATAGTTGTAAATTTGTTAACAGTAGCTATAGCTTACAACACTGACCACTGCCTTGAAATACAGATGAAAGTTTAGAGGAAGAATGGTAGGAAATGGCAAAAAAAAAAAAAAGTCCTCCTATCAAAAAATGATATCATATATGCAGCCAAAAATTACACTGCTGCTAATGTAATGTGTAACTGTGGGCTACAAAGAGAAAACTAATACAGAACCCTGTTTTTAAACAATTTGCCACAAAACAAACAATATCACCTTGCAGAACATTTTATTTTTTGGAACTTTTTGAAATTCTGTTGTGTGGTGAACCTCTCCTTGTCTCAGGTTTTGAGTATCTGATTGGTAAGGAATGTAGGAAACTCATACCCAGTGAAGTCAAATAGGCATGACCTTCCAAGAAGCATGGGGGGGGGGATATTTAAAACCACTTGAATCAGCTCTTGACCAAGGGATACAGGAGCTAAGATAAATGCTGATTTCTTTCTCTTCAGGAAAACCTGATCTAAGAGATATTTCATGTTATCAGGCAATCAGTTACCTATTGTTTAATCTTTAATACTGATAGATACCTTCCTTTTCCCCTGCTTCCATCCCTTTGTTTCTTAGCCCAGACACTTAATGTCATTTGCAAATAAGGTGTTTCCAAATAAACCTTTTTCTCAAGCTCTATGTTGGGAGAAATTAAGGTNATCAGTTACCTATTGTTTAATCTTTAATACTGATAGATACCTTCCTTTTCCCCTGCTTCCATCCCTTTGTTTCTTAGCCCAGACACTTAATGTCATTTGCAAATAAGGTGTTTCCAAATAAACCTTTTTCTCAAGCTCTATGTTGGGAGAAATTAAGGTTAAAACATAAAGTATACTTAGAGTTTGAATCAATATGAAGATAAAACATAAATTCATTTATAACATGAATGTTTCCCTTTTTGCCTCATAAATTCTCCAAATATTTAATTACCTTTTACCATAGAAAACCTAGAAATATGTTACTTCTTTCTGGTAAAAAAGCAACTTAGAAATAGGAATGAAAACAAGATCACTGAAAGTCTGGATCTTTGCAATGTTAGTAGTCAATAAAAAGCTCATCCTTATACATAAAATACTAAGTTACAAACATCTGATTTCTTAGATGAATGGAAAATTATAATTTAATTGAATTGTTGTTTACAAAAGAATTTTAAACAAACAAAAACTAGTTACAATGGAAAGAAACATAGGAAGCAAATGCAAGTGTTCACCTACTAACCAGTACTGGACGTCTCCTACATGCAAAACATAAGATCCTGGGGTAACAGAAGAATCATGTTAACCTGAAAATATTTCCATTATAAAATACCATGAAACATTGGATAAAATATAGCAACCAACATTTAAATACATATCCAAACTCAGGTAGCATATACAAACAACAAAGGAAAACCTTAAAACTAGAGCAGTCAATAGAAACTCCAGCATATCACTGAATGAACCCCAGCTACAGAGTGCACACATGCTCAGTCAGCTCAGTCGTGTCCAACTTTTCATGACTACATGGTCTGCAGCCTGCCAGACTCCTCTGTCCATTGAATTTTCCAGGCAAAAATACTGGAGTGACTAGCCATTCCCTTGTCTAGGGGATCTTCCTGACCCAGGGATCAAACCTAAGTCTCCTGCATTGCAGACAGATTCTTTACCATCTGAGCCAAAGGGAAGCATGAATAGCATGGATAATTTTTTTAACTGCCAGCTAAACTAAGGCACATCTTAATTACTTGCGAAGTTCACAGCCTCACACTGACAAAAGTGATCATCACTTCACCTGCATGATTAAGATAATCTAATGGGTCTGTCTTCATGCCTGCTTTCTTGCCTTATTTTTATTGGTCCACACAAGACCGCCAGTCATCTTTTAAAAACACAAGTGTCATCATGTTTTTTGTTGTAAAAACTTTCCCTGATTTTCAATTTAGAAAATGATTGTTTAAAATAATTTCACCATGGTCTACAATACTTTGCCTGACCTGCCTGGCCTCTGACTTCCCTGAAACGTAATGGCAAACATCTCTCTAATTCACTATGTCTCAGCTATATGGCCTTAAATGTGTCATACATGTCATGTTGTTGCTGTTGTTGCTAACTGGTGTTCAACTCCTTGCAACCACATGGAGCCCTCCAGGCTCCTCTGTCCATAGAATCCTCCAGAAAAGAATATTAGAATGTCTCCCAATCCAGGAATTGAACCCATGTCTCCTGTGACTCCTGCATTGACAGGCAGATTCTTTACCCACTGAACCACCAAGGAAGACCCATACCTTCCATACATTTTATCATATGTCTAGATTACACTCTTGTCTTCTCTACTCAACCTCTGTAATTACTATAATGACTCTTGTTAAAACAACTGCGGATGGTGACTGCAGCCATGAAATTAAAAGATGATTGCTTTTTGGAAGGAAAGCTATGACAAACCCAGAGAGTAAAAGGCAAAGACATCACTTTGCCAACAAATATCCATATAGTCAAAGCTATACTCCTTCCACTAGTCACGTATGGATGTGAGAGCTGGACCACAGAAAAGGCAGAACACTGAAGAACTGATGCCTTCAAAATATGGTGCTGGAGAAGACTCTCGAGAGTCCCTTGGACAGTAAGGAGCTCAAAATCAGTCAATCCTAAAGGAAATCAATCCCAAATATTCATTGGAAGAACTGATACTGAAGCTGAAGCTCCAATATTTTGTCCCCATGATACTAAGATCTGACTCATTGGAAAAGACCCTTATGANTGATGCCTTCAAAATATGGTGCTGGAGAAGACTCTCGAGAGTCCCTTGGACAGTAAGGAGCTCAAAATCAGTCAATCCTAAAGGAAATCAATCCCAAATATTCATTGGAAGAACTGATACTGAAGCTGAAGCTCCAATATTTTGTCCCCATGATACTAAGATCTGACTCATTGGAAAAGACCCTTATGATGGGAAAGATTGAAGGCAAAAGGGGAAGAGGGTGACAGAGGATGAGACGGTTGGGTGGCACCATCAACTCAATGGACATGAATTTGAGCAAACTCCGGGAGATGGTGTGGGGCAGAGAGCTGCAGTCAATGGGATCACAAAAAGTCAGACACAACTTGGTGACCGAACAACTCTTATTAACCTTTAAGGATTCAGTCTTCTCTAACCTTCAGACAAGGTAAATTTTCCTTGTTTCAGATGTAACCCTTGTCAAGAAACTTCATAGAACTATATAAAATTATCACTGTAGTTGCTGAATCATTGGATGGTGTGTATAATTAAATTTAAACTTGCATTGTAGTACACATACAAATTAAAAAAAAAACCCAAGAAACAAAGCATTAATGTACAGTTTAAAGGAAAATCATAAAAATAAATACTTATATAACCACCACCATCAAGAAAGAGAACATTATGGACTGAGCATCCATCCAGCTTGCCTTATCTCAACAGATACCTCTCCATCAACCTCAGTTACTTGCTTTTCCTTTTAAAACATAGTTTAGGTATGAGTGTTTTAAACTTTTCAAGCATAGATTTATTTTATTTGTGCTTATTTTTCATTTCTCACTCTATATGTGTAATTCTTCTATGCAGGTATGTAATTAGGCCTTTCTTATTAATATAAACATTGAATCTTCTATCTTTAATATTTTTAGTTTTTATCACCTATAATGGTGCTATGACATACTTATACATATCTCTTAGTGTATATTTCATGCATTTATTTTGGTAGAAAGTAATAATGGATTTTTCATTGTCATAAAGTAGACATTTATTCTGGTTAATTATTTTTCAATGTGTATGTAATAATTTAAATTTCACAGCATTATATAGGAGTTTCCATTGTCCCAAAGCCTTGCCAATATTTTATATTTTAGGAATCCTTCTAGGGTATGGTGTGATAGTTCATTGTGCTTCTAAAATTTTATATATATATAATATATTATATATTATAATATATAATATATATATATATTATTTTGGCAGTGAACCTTAAGGGGAGGTCCCCAATGTGTTTTTAATTTGCCTTTTATTGATGACTAATCAATTTGATCATATTTTATTATCTGTCATAAAATTGGCTATGTTGATACATTTTTTGAAGTGTTTGTACAAGTTTCTTTTCCAATTAGTTCTTGGGATGTTCAAACTTTGCTTATTATTTATGTTAAGTATGAGATATTTCTAAGTTTTATTTATTCTGTAGTTTATCTTTTTGTTGTTTTAACAATATTTGTTGATTAAAATGAGACCTTAATTGTAATGCACATTCCCTTATGAAATTGAACTGTCTGTTGTCAAAAATGGTGAAAAGGTGGCAATTTCATATGATTCTATACAATGGTTCAATTTTTCAAACATCCTTTTTGAGGATAGTACTTTTCATATTTTTTAAAAAAATATTCACTCTCACAAATCATGATATTCACATATTTGAGGAAATTCTTTATCCTTCCATTTTCATTTTGTGCTATAATTCATCTGAAATTCATTTTCTTGAGATTATCATATACATTCCAGAATCACCCCAGCAATAAATGATTCATCAATATATATAAATCTCTTTATGGCCTTTTTATTTTGTGTCACTGGCCAATTTGTCTAACATTGCTTCAATAGAGCATTCTTAAATACCATATATTTTTTTTATTTTAAAAGTTCCATTGCATTTTTATTGAAGTATAGTCAACATACAATATTATGTTAGTTTCAAGAATGCAACATAATGATTTAATATTTATATGATTTATGAATTTATTACCACAATGTCTCATAAGCCAGCTGTCACCATAGACATTCAGTTATTATTACGATATTATTGATAATACTTTAAATGCTGTATGTTACTCTCCATGATATTTATTTTATGATTAGAAGGTTATATCACCACTTAATCCCCTTCACCTATTTTGCCCAATTCAAACTCTACTATCCTCGGACAACCACCAGTGTGTTCTTTGTATCTATGTTTGCTCTTCTGTTTTGTTTATTTCAATTTTGTTTTAGATGCTATATATCTGTGAAATCATATCATATTTGTTTTTGCCTGATTTATTTCACTTATCACTCATCATAAGGCCTTATAAATCCATTTTTGTCATTCCAAATGTGAGATTTTATTCTTTTATTTTTACAGCTGAATAATATTTCAGCACATGTGTGTTTGTGTGCATGTGTGTGTGTGTTGCATCTATGTTCATAAGTGATATTGGCCTGTAATTTTATGATTTTGTAGTCTCTTTATCTAGTTTTGATATTAGGTATTCTAGCCTTGTAGAATCATGTCAGTTTTTAAAAAAATATTTTGAGAAGGACTGATATTAACTCTTAAGTTTATTGATGAAGCTGTCTAGTCCTGAAGTCTTGCTTGTTGGAAATTTTTCAAATTACTGGTTCAGTTTCATTAGTAGTGATCAATCTGTTCAGATTTTCTATCTCTTTCTGATTCATTCTTGGAGATTATATCTTTTTAGGAATGTGTCCATTTCTTCTATATTGTCCAATTTGTTGGTGCATAATTCTTTATTTTAATCATTTATTATTCTTTCTATATCTGTGTTTTGCATTGTAACTTTTCCATTTCGATTTTATTTGGGTCCTCTATTTTTTTGATGAGTTTGTTTAAAGGTTTATCAATTTTGTTTATCATTTCAAAGAACAAGTTCTTAATATCATTTATCTTTTCTATTTTTTTAGTCTCCATTTCACTTATTTTTGTTCTTATCTTTATTATTTACTTTTTCTACTAATATTGTGTTTTTTTCTTATTCTTTTTCTAGTTTCTCTAGGTGTAAGATTAGACTGCTGATTTGAAATCTGTCTTGTTTCCTGAAGTAGGAATATATTGCTCTGAACTTCTCTTTTTAGAACTACTTTTGCTGTGTCCCATTATTCTGGGATAGTTGTAATTTCATTTGTCTCCAGGTATTTTTTAATTTCTTCTTTGATTTATTCATTGACCTAATCATTGATTAGAAGCAAATTGTTTAGCCCAAGCATGTTTGTGTTTTTTTCTAGTTTTATTCTTGTAACTGATTTTTGTGCTGTGTGCTCGGTTGTGGCCAACTTTTTGTGACCCCAAAGACTGTAGCCTGGCAGGCTCCTCTGTCCATGAAATTTTCCAGGCAAGAATACTGGAGTAGGGTACCATTTCCTCTCCAGGAGATCTGCCTGATCCAGGGATCAAACACACTTCTCATGTGTCTCCTGCATTGGTGGGCAGATTCTTTACCACCTGGGAAGCCCCGGTCTCAAACTTTTGTGGTTTGAGAAGGATTGCAGTGATTCAATCTTCGAAGTTCATTGAACTGTTTTCTGTCTTCACTAAAGAATGTTTCATGTGTATTTGAAAAGATTGTGCTTTTTTTTGGGGGGGGGGGTGGTGGTGGCTGGTGCACTGGGATAACCCAGAGGGATGGTATGGGGAGGGAGAAGGGAGGGGGGTTCAGGATGGGGAACACGTGTATACCTGTGGTGAATTCACATTGATGTATGACAAAAACCAATGCAATATTATAAAGTAATTAACCTCCAATTAAAATAAATAAATTTATATTTAAAAAAATGAAAACATTGCACTTTCTGCTGTTTGGGGGATGGAATATTCTCTACACATCTTTTTTTTTAATTTAATTTTTTTTTTAACTTTACAATACTATATTGGTTTTGCCATACATTGATACAAATCCACCACAGGTGTATATGAGTTCCCAACCCTGAACCTCCCTCCCACCACCCTCCCCATATCATCTCTCTGGGTCATCCCAGTGCACCAGTTCCAAGTGTATATGAGCTAATGTGTCCTTAATGCCAATGCTTCATTTTAATTTTCTGTCTGGATAATCTTATCCATGTAAATGGAGTGTTAAAGTCCTCCACTGTTATTACATTATTGTCAATTTCTCCATTTATATCTGTTAATATTTTATGTATTTAGGTACTCTGATAATGGGTTCATATTCATTTACAATTGTTATAGATTCTTTTTTATTTTATCACTTTATAGTTATATAATTGTCTCTTGTTACAGTCTTTATTTTAAAGTCTATTTGTCTGTTTTAAGTATTGCTACCTCAGCTTTCTTTTCATTTTCATTTACATGGAATACCACTTCCAACCTCTCACTTTTACTCTGTGCATGTCTTTAGATATGAAATGAGTCTCTTGACAGCAACATATATATGGGTACTGTTTTTCAATAATTTCAAAAGTTCATTCAGTCACCCTCTGTCTTTTATTTGTAGTATGCAGTCTATTAACATTTAATTAGTGATAAGTGTGCACTTTTCATTTTGTTGTTTTCTAATTTTATTTTGTAGTTCTTCCCTGTTCCTTTTTTCTCTTATTTTATTCCCTTGTAATCCAATGATTTATTTAGTGTTATATTTGTATTCCCATCTCTTTTTGCATGTATCCGTTACAAGTTTTTGTTTGTGGTTACCACTATTTCGTAAATAAAAGCTTATATATATATATATATAGCCATCTATATTAAGTTAGTGGTTACTTTAAGAGTATTCTAAAAGCATTACATTTTTACCATGCCCAAACATTTTATGATTTTGACATGATTTGTTGCTGTTCAATTGCTAAGTTGTGTCCAACTCTTTGCAACACCATGGACTGAAGCACACCAGGCTTTCCTGCCCTTCACTATCTCCTGGAGTTTGCTGAAACTCATGTCCATTGAATCGGTGATGCCATCCAACCATCTCATCCTATCACCCCCTTTTCCTCCTGTCCTCAATCTTTCCCAGCATCAGGGTCTTTTCCGAAGAGTCAGCCCTTGGCATCAGATGGCCAGAATATTGGAGCTTCAGCTTCAACATCAGTACTTCCGATGAAAATTCAGGGTTGACTTCTTTAGGATTGACTGGTTTGATCTCCTTGCAGTCCAAGGGACTCTCAAGAGTCTTCTCTAGCATCATAGTTTGAAGGCATCAATGCTTTGGTGCTCATACTTCATATCTTTTTGTGTACATGTCATTTAGCTAATTATTTTAGACACAGATGATTGTACTACTTTTGTCTTTTAACCTTCATATTAGCTTTTTAGATAGTTCATCACTACATTTACATTGTTTCCCTTTACCGGTGAGGTTTTTTCTTCATTTTTTTTTCTTTCTAGGTATGACCTTTTCTGTTTAAAGAAGTCCCTTTAACATTTATTTTAAGAGCAGTTTAGTGGTGATATACTCCATATGAAATAGTTGCTAGTAGTGTGTTCTTGGTTGTAAGGGGTTTTCTGTTTGATTTTTTGTTGTTTTGTTTCCCCAGTACCTTGAATATGTGGTGTCAATTCCTTCTGATCTGTAGAGTTTCTGCTGAAAAACCAGCTGATAATCTTATGGACATGGGGGATATAGTTATTTTTCTCTTACATTTTTAGACTCTCCCCTTATTTTTAACTTTTAACACTTTAATTATATTGTGTTTTGGTATGGATCTCTTTGGATTCATTTTGGGGGAGACTATGTTTCCTGGACTTGAATGTCTGTTTTCTTTGCCAGATTAGGGGTGTTTTCAGCCATTATCTCTACAAATAATTTTATTATTATTATTATTCCTTTCTCTTTCTCCCTGACTGAGGTGACTTAGCATGCATGTACACACTCTCTCTCCCTGCCTTTGGGATTCCTATAATGTGAATATTAGTATGACTGACATCATCCCAGAGGTCCCTTAATCTCTCCTCATTTTTTCCCTTCCTTTTTTCTTTAGGATCTTCCAACTAGGTTACTTCTACTGCACTGTGTTACAGATAGCTCATCATTCCCTCGCATCTGCAATGTACTATTATTTCTGTCTAATGTATTTTCCTTTCAAGTTTTTATAGTCTTCAGTTTTGACTGAATCTATTTTATATTTTTAATCTCTTTATTGAAGTTCTTACTGAGTTCACTCCTTCTTCTGAGTCAGTGAGCATTTTTATGATTATTACTTTGAACTCTTTATTTGGTAAATTTCTCATAACTGTTTCACGTTGTTCTTTTTCTGAACTGTTATTTTTCTGTTCTGTTTCTATCTTGTTCTTTTGTTTGGAATGTATTTCTTTGTCTCTTTATTTTGCCTAACTCTCTGTTTATTTGTATTATGTATATCAACTATGTATCCCAGTCTTGAAAGAGTGGCTTTGGTAAAAATTGTCCTTTGCAGAGCAGTGATTCAATCTCCTCTAGTCACCAGGGCTATCCCCTCCGTGGGCTGCATTTGTCTTCCTGTTGTGGTTGAGCTGCCATTGCTACAGGCATGCTGCTGATTGGGGTTGGTATCCAGGCCAGCTGGCTTCAAGGACCAGCTGCAAGTATTATATGTATGTTGGTTTGTCAGGCCAGCCCATTGGAGCTTCAGCCACGTTGGAGCGGCATTAGTGTTGGTTGTAGGGACCCACTGGGTAGAGTGGGACTGGAGTAGCTTTGGAGAACCCAGGAAGGGTGGGCAGGTTGTACAAGTGGATCCTCATTGAAACACCAGGGAGGAGTGTATGGTGTTAGCTAGGTTGGTAGAGACTGATGCAAATGGTACTCACCAGTGCTGGGCAGGCTAGGCAGATTTTTTTAAGTTCCCACTAGTGCTTCCACTTCTGGAGATTTCATCATATCTCTGTCCCTCCAACACATACTCTTCAATTAGTCAATAAATCTCATATGACCCAGAATGCTTTATCTGCTACTTTTGTGCAAGAATTTTGGGTCAAGTGGGTTTATGTGCAAGCCCTTCAAATGTGGAGTCTTGGTTTCCCACAGTTCTCTAGCTCTCCTGGACATAAGCCTTGCTGGTTTTCAAAGTCAGATGTTATGGTGGCTCATCTTGGTACAGGTGTCCTGGGATAGGGAGACCACTAGGGGCTCAGAGTCCTCCTCAGGCTTAGAGGGGATCTCCTCAGTTGTGATGTCCCTCTTGTTTGTGGGTTGTCACACTGAGGATGGGGTATTCCAACTAGATTGCATTTCTAACCCCTGCTACACATATTGATGTGATCTTTTCTTATATCCTGAGTTTTAGAAAATCTGTTCTCCTAGTCTTTAGGTTGTTTGCAGAGATCATTGCTCTATGTGCAGTTGCCATTTTGATGTGCAGTGGCCATGGGAGGAGGTAAGCTCAGGATCTTCCTACTCTGTCATCTTGATCTGGACTCTAGCCAATATTTGATTATAAACAAAACATTTAGTAGGGCCTTCCCTGGAGGTACAGTGTTTAAGACTGTGTGCTTCCAGTGCAGGGGGTGCGGGTTGATCCCTGGTCTGGGAACTAAGATCCCACCTGCCATGCAGTACGGCCAAAAAACCAAAAATATTTAGTAGAGAATGTGTCCTCTCTTATACTTCTTTTTCAGAAGTCTTTTTTTCTCTCTTTGGTCTTTTACATTTCTACACAAATTTTAAACTGAATTCATAATGTTCTAAAAAACAGTTGAGATTTTTATGGAATTGCTTTCTTTCTTATTTTATCTTCTGGTGGGACTGTGTTTTTCTTTCAGTTGACTGTGAGGTATTATATGAAAAAAACTAGAAATAATTTGAGGTCAAGGTATTATTATCTTCCATTTATCATGATTTAGGACTAATCTTTAAAGATAGGCAGGTATGTGAGAAATCCATTCTTACTTTAATTCTGTTATTTAAAAATAATATAATTTGAAGTTAAGTTCTATTTTCTTTTCAGCCTGGTATATTTCTGGTTCATCTCTTCTTTGTGGCCAAACTCACACTACAGATATTGTTCATATCTTACCAGCTGCTTGTTTGTATAAATAAGATTTTATTGAAACAGAGTGATGCCAGTCTATTTATGTATAGTCAGTGATGGCTGTTCTGCTAGAAAAGTAGAACTAAGTAGTTGGTACAGATAGTATGTCTTACAAAACCTAAAATACTTCCTACCTTGACCTTCACAGAAAATGCTTATTGACCTCTCTTTTAAGATACAGTACTTTTATGATCTCAACACAAAATATAAGATGTTAGTAAAGATTTCCCTCTTTGGAAAACCTGGATTCCAGTGTGTCCTTCAGCCCCAGGAGCCTCCCACAATCACACTCAGTGTGTCAGCCTCTCATCTGCCTCTTCAGGATATGGCAGATGTCCCTTACAGAAAAGATGTTCCAAATGCTAAGTCAAACAATGCTATTTTTGTTTCTTTCTCTTACTTCATTGCTTTATAGTTTTCATTACACTGCCACATTCCACATGTCTTCAAATATATTTTTAAAACATATTTTCCAATATTTTTCAGTGAAAGTTTGGTGCACATTACATAATACATCATTAGCATGAGTAGAATGTTCTGTATTAAACACACACACACACACACATATATATGTCTGCTTGACTAGAATATCAGCTCCATGAAGTTCAGAGTTGTATCTAGCAATGTATCTCTAGATTATTCTGCAGACTTTACATTGAGTTAAATAAATGAAATCATAATAAACATGTAGAACTCAGGTACCTTTGTGATGCAGGAGTCTTGTTATACAGAGAGTAACTTTCCTATATTAAATTTTTTCAATTAGTGGAAGCATGAACAGGCAAGAACATGATAAATGATACTCATGTTATAAAATATTAATAACCCCAAACTGCAACAAAATGGTGTTTTGTCTTGTAATAATATAAAAATGAAATTTATTAGTTAAATAGTTGAATTTATTGAGGTGCTTGTGGTTGTTAAAATCTAAGAAGAACTTGCTTTAACTTTGAAAAAGTGCCTTCTTCTCCTTCTAGGAATAGATCTTTCATATAAATAATAAGTAAGCTTAATACTTCCCCTCAGAGAGAAGACCCAAATGTCTGTAGAACAGGGCTTTAGTTCCAAATAAGTTTCATTTTTCAGAAGGCATATAATTTTAATTCAGAAGATTTTGATTCCTCACTGGAATGCAGAGAGGGTCTTAAAAATAGAGGGGTTTTTTTTAATTTAATTTATACAAAGAGATTGTTTGTGTTTTAGGGCCAAGTGACCAATTTTTATGACATAGAAGAAATAACATCATGTGTGCCACCACATTTTTAGGAAAGTTCTAAACAGTTCGGGCTTGATTATGATGACATGCTAACATGAGTCATTCAGTTATGCATATTATAGAAAGTAGCGGGGGTGGTCCTAAGATGGCAGAGGAATAGGACAGGGAGACGATTTTCTCCCCCACAAATTCATCAAAAGAACATCTAAACGCTGAGTAAATTTCACAAAACAACTTCTGAATGCAGGCAGAGGACATCAGGCACTCAGAAAAACAGCCCATTGTCTTCAAAAGGAGGTAGGAAAAAATATAAAAGACATGATAAAGAGACAAAAGAGGTAGGCATGGAGCTCCATCCCGGGAAGGGAGTCTTAAAAAGAGAGAAGTTTCCAAACACCAGGAAACACTCTCACTGCTGAGTCTGTGGTGAGCCTTGGAACCACAGAAGGCATCATAACTGGGAGGAAAAATAAATAAATAATTAAAACCCACAGAGTATGTGCCCAATGGTAACTTCCCCAGCAGAGAAGCAGCGCAGATGCCTGCACCCGCCACTAGCAAGCAAGGGCTGGGCAGGGAGGCGTGGACTGCATTGCTTAGAGTAAGGACCAGGCCTGAATGCCCTGAGGGCAATCCGAGTGAACTTACTTGGGCCAGCAAACCAGACTGTGGAATAGCTACCACGTGAAAATCCCTAACCCTAAGACACCACCAGGTCTGATCACAAAACAAAGGACTGAACAGAGCTAGCCTGCTACAAACAATCCTCCTCTGGTGACAGGCAGCCAGAGCCAGAAAGGGACAATCACAGCCCCGGAGAGACATTATTTACCAAATTGCAAGCAGGCTTCTTTGCTAACTAAGGCTTCTTGGGTTGTGGGCAATCAACATCCGCCTGTGAAGGAGCACTGGTTGTACACCCAGAAAACCAAGTGGCAGGGACGGGGGAGGCAATAAGTCGCAGCATCTGTGCTTGCTGATCACCTCATCACCTGAGCTGCTAGGACCTGGCAAGGGCATAAAACGCAGGCCCAACTGAGTATGCGCCTCTGAGTGGCTGAACCTGAGTGGCTTAGACCAAGGAGGTGCATTCAGCCCAGGGCCAGCCTCAGACAGTTCCCAGCAGAGTAACATAGAGCCTGAGCAGAGTGGGCAGGGAGGTCACATGCACCGTGAGCGGGGGAAGGCCCAATGTGACTGAGACACTGCAAGCATACACCAGTGTTATTTGTTTGCAGCGTCCCTCCCTCCCAATAGAACGATGGAACAAGTGAGCCTTAAAAAGTGTCCATCACCACCTCCCTTGTGTCAGGGCAGAAATCAGACACTGAAGAGACCAGCAAACAGAAGAAGCTAAAACAGAGGGAACTGCCTTGGAAGTGACGGGTGCAATAGATTAAAACCCTGTAGTTAGTATTGACTACATAGGAAGGGACTTATAGATCTTGAGAAATATAAGCCAGACCAAGGAACTATCTGAAAACGAACTGACACCACCCTGACCTCAATAACACCAGAAAAGGTCCTAGATATATTTTTACTATTTTTAAGATCATTCATTTTTTAATTTTTTTTAAATTTAAGTCCTCTATTACTCCTTTAATTTTCATTTTTATAATCTACTATTAATTGTAAAAAAAAAAAAGACCTTATTTTTAAAGCAAACTTCATATATATATATATTATAGTTTTGTGACTTTTTTTCTTTTCTTTAATATTGTATTTTTGAAAATCCAACCTCTAATCTAGATTTCTAATCTTTGCTTCTTGGTATTTGTTATCAATTTGTACCTTTAAGAACCCAATTTCCATTACCCATTTTTACTTGGGAGCGAGATTACTGGCTTGACTGCTGTCTCTCCCTTCAGACTCTCCTTTTTCTCTACCAGGTAGCCTCTATCTCCTCCCTCCCCCTTCTCTTTCCTACCCAACTCTGTCTCTTTGTGGGTTCCAGACGGTGGAGAACACTTAGGGAACTGACTACTGGCTGGATCTGTCTCTCTCCTTTTGATTCCCCCCTATATCCTTCTGGTCAGCTCTGTCTCCTTCCTCCCTCTTCTCTTCTCTGTATAACTCTGTAAACATCTCTGAGCAGTCCAGACTGTGGAGTGCACATAAGGAAGTGATTACTGGCTAGCTTGCTCACTCCTCTTCTGATCCCACCTCATCTTATTTGGGTCACCTCTAACACCCTCCTCCCTCTTCTCTTCTCCATGTAACTCTGTGAACCTCTCTGAATGTCCCTCACTGTGAAGAAACTTTTCATCTTTAACCTAGGTGTTTTATCAACGGTGCTGTATAGATGGAGAAGTCTTCAGACTACTGTAAAAATAAGACTGAAAATCAGAAACAGGAGGCTAAGTCCAAATCCTGGGAATACCAGAGAACTCCTGACTCCAGGGAACATTAACTGACAGGAGTTTATCAAATGCCTCCATACCTACACAGACACCAAGCACCACCCAAGGGCCAACAAGTTCCAGAGCAAGACATACCACGCAAATTGTCCAGCAACACAGGAACACAGCCCTGAGCTTCAATATGCAGGCTGCCCAAAGTTATTCCAAACCCAGTGACATCTCATAACTCATTACTGGACACTTCATTGCACTCCAGAAAGAAGAAATCCAGCTCCACCCACCAGAACACTGACACAAGCCTCCCTAACCAGGAAACCTTGACAAGCCACCCATACAACCCCATCCGCAGTGAGGAAACTCCAAAATAAAGAGAACTCCACAAACTGCCAGAATACGGAAAGGCCACCCCAAACTCAGCAATATAAACAAGATGAAGAGACAGAGGAATACCCAGCAGGTAAAGGAACAAGATAAATACCCACCAAACAAAATAAAAGAGGAAGAGATAGGGAATCTACCTGATAAAGAATTCTGAAAAAATGAGAGTGAAATGATACAAAAACTTGAAATCAAAATGGAATCACAGATAAATAGCACAGAGACAAGGACTGAGAAGACGCAAGAATGGTTTAACAGGGACCTAGAAGAAATAAAAAAGAGTCAATATATAATGAAGAATGCAATAAATGAGATCAAAACCATTCTGGAGGCAACAAATAGACATAGAAGTGTGAAGTCTAGTCTTCTAGTCTTCTAGTGACATAGAAGATAGAATGGTAGAAATAAATGAATCAGAGAGGAAAAAAGAAACACTAATTAAAAGAAATGAGGACGATCTCAGAAACCTCCAGGACAATATTAATGCCCCAACATTCGAATCAGAGGAGTCCCAGAAGAAGAAGACAAAAAGAAAAACCATGAGAAAATACTTGAGATAATAGTTTAAAACTTTCCTAAAATGGGGAACGAATAATCACCCAAGTCCAAAAAACCCAGACAGTCCCAAACAGGATAAACTCAAGGCAAAACACCCTAAGACACATATTAATCAAATTAACAAAGATCAAACACAAAGAACAAATATTAAAAGCAGCAAGGGAAAAATAACAAATAACACACAAGGGGATTCCCATAAGGATAATAGCCGATCTTTCACTAGAAACTCTTCAGGCCAGGAGGGAATGGCAAGACATACTTAAAGTGATGAAAGAAAATAACCTACAGCCCAGATTACTGTGCCCAGCAAGAATCTCATTCAAATATGAAGGAGAAATCAAAAGCTTTACAGACAAGCAAAAGCTGAGAGAATTCAGCACCACCAAACCAGCTCTCCAACAACTGCTAAAGGATATTGTCTAGATAGGAAACACAAAAAGGGCATATAAACCCGAACCCCCCCCCAAAATGTAAGTGGCAACAGGATCATATTTATCAATAATTACCTTGAACGTGATTGGGTTGAAAGTCCCAAACAAAGACAAAGAATGGTTGAATGGATACAGAAACAAGACCCCTATATATGTTGTCTACAAGAGACCCACCTCAAAACAAAGAAAACATACAGACTGAAAGTGAAGGGCTGGAAAAAGATATTCCATGCAAATAGAGACCAAAGAAAGCAGGAGTAGCAATACTCATATCAGATAAAATAGACTTGACTTTAAAACAAAGGCTGTGAAAAGAGACAAAGAAGGACACTACATAATGATCAAAGGATCAATCCAAGAAGAAGATATAACAATTATAAATATATATGCACTCAAGATAGGAGCACCACAATATGTAAGACAAATGCTAACAAGTGTGAAAGGGGAAATTAAGAATAACACAATAATAGTGGGAGACTTTAATGCCCTACTCGCACCTATGGATAGATCAACTAAACTAAATTAAAACTAACAAGGAAACACAAACTTTAAATGATACAATAGACCAGTTAGACCTAATTGATATCTATAGGACATTGCACTCTAAAACAATGAATTTCACTTTTTTCTCAAGCGCACACAGAACTGTCTCCAGGATAGATCACATCCTGGGCGATAAATCTAGCCTTGGTAAATTCAAATCAATTGAAATCGTTCCAAGCATCTTTTCTGACCACAATGCAGTAAGATTAGATCTTAATTACAGAAGAAAAACTATTAAAAATCCCAACATATGGAGGCTGAACAACATGCTGCTGAATAACCAACAAATCACAGAAAAAATCAAAATATACAAAGAAATGAATGAAAATGAAAACACAACCACCCAAAACCTATGGTACACTGTAAAATAAAAGCATACCTCAAGAAACAAGAAAAAAGTCAAATAAATAACCTAACTCTACACCTAAAGCAACTAGAAAAGGAAGAAATGAAGAACCCCAGGGTTAGTAGAAGGAAAGAAATCTTAAAAATTAGTGCAGAAATGAATGCAAAAGAAACAAAAGAGACCATAGCAAAAATCAACAAAGCCAAAAGCTGGTTCTTTGAAAGGATAAATGAAACTGACAGACCATTAGCAGGACTCATCAAGAAACAAAGGGAGAAAAATCAAATCAATAAATCTAGAAATGAAAATGGAGAGATCACAACAGACAACACAGAAATACAAAGGATCATAAGAGACTACCATCAGCAATTATATATCAATAAAATGGACAATGTGGAAGAAATGGACAAATTCTTAGAAAAATACAACTTTCCAGAACTGAACCAGGAAGAAATAGAAAATCTTAACAGACCCATCACAAGCACAGAAATTGAAACTGTAATCAGACATCTTAGAGCAAACAAAAGCCCAGGTCCAGATGGCTTCACAGCTGAATTCTACCGAAGATTTTGAGACAAGCTAACACTGATCCTGCTCAAACTCTTCCAGAAAATTGCATAGGAAGGTAAACTCCCAACTCATTCTATGAGGCCACCATCACCCTAATACCAAAACCTGACAAAGATACCACAAAAAGAGAAAACTACAGGCCAATATCACTGATGAACATAGATGCAAAAATCCTCAACAAAATTCTAGCAATCAGAATCCAACAACACATTAAAAAGATTATACACCATGACCAAGTGGGCTTTATCCCAGGGATGCAAGGATTCTTCAATATCTGCAAATCAATCAATGTAATATACCACGTTAACAAACTGAAAAATAAAAGCCATATGATTATCTCAATAGATGCAGAGAAAGCCTTTGACAAAATTCAACATCCATTTATGAGAAAAAAAAAAAACTCTCTAGAAAGCAGGAACAGAAGTAACATACTTCAACATAATAAAAGCTATATATGACAAACCCACAGCAAACAGTATCCTCAATGATGAAAAATTGAAAGCATTTCCCCTAAAGTCAGAAACAAGACAAGGGTGCCCACTTTCACCACTACTATTCAACATAGTTTTGGAAGTTTTGGCTATAGCAATCAGAGCATAAAATGAAATAAAAGGATCCAAATTGGAAAAGAAGTAAAACTCTCGCTGTTTGCAGATGACATGATCCTATACATAGAAAACCTTAAAGACTCAACCAGAAAATTACTAGAACTAATCAATAAATATAGTAAAGTTTCAGGATATAAAATCAACACACTGAAATCCCTTGCATTCCTATACATTAATAATGAGAAAATAGAAAGAGAAATTAAGGAAACAATTTCATTCACCATTGCAATGAAGAGTAAAATACTTAGGAATATATCTACCTAAAGAAACTAAAGACCTATATAAAGAAAACCATAAAACACTGGTGAAAGAAACCAAAGAGGACACTAATAGATGGGAAAATATACCATTTTCATGGATCGGAAGAATCAATACAGTGAAAATAAGTATACTACCCAAAGCAATCTGCAGATTTAATGCAATCCTTATCAAGCTACCAACGGTAGTTTTCACAGAGCTAGAACAAATAATTTCACAACTTGTATGGAAATACAGAAAACCTCAAATAGCCAAAGCACTCTTGAGAAAGAAGAATAGGACTGGAGGAATCAACCTGCCTGACTTCAGGCTCTACTACAAAGCCACAGTCATCAAGACAGTATGGTACCGGCACAAAGACAGAAATATAGATCAATGGAACAAAATAGAAAGCCAAGATAAATCCACACACCTATGGACAGCTTATCTTTGATAAAGGAGGCAAGAATATACAATGGAGAAAAGACAGTCTGTTTAACAAGTGGTACTGAGAAAACTGGTCAACCACTTGTAAAAGAATGAAACTAGAACATTTTCTAACACCATTTCCAAAAATAAACTAAGAAAGGATTAAAGATCTAAATGTAAGACCAGAAACTATAAAACTTCTAGAGTAGAACATAGGCAAAACACTCTCCAACATAAATCACAGCAGGATCCTCTATGACCCACCTCCCAGAATACTGGAAATAAAAGCAAAAATAAACAAATGGGATCTAATTAAAATTAAAAGCTTCTGCACAACAAAGGAAATTATAAGCAAGGTGAAAAGACAACCTTCAGAAAGGGAGAAAATAGTAGCAAATAAAGCAACTGACAAACAACTAATCTCAAAAATATACAAGCAACTTATGCAGCTCAATTCCAGAAAAATAAACGACCCAATCAAAAAATGGGCCAAAGAACTAAATAAACATTTCTCCAAAGAAGACATACAGATGGCTAACAAACACATGAGAAGATGCTCAACATCACTCATTATCAGAGAAATGCAATTCAAAACCACAATGAGGTATCCTTTCATGCCAGTCAGAATGGCTATGATCCAAAAGTCTACAAGCAATAAATGCTGGAGAGGGTGTGGAGAAAAGGGAACCCTCTTACACTGTTGGTGGGAATGCAAACTAGTACAGCCAGTAAAAAACTGAAAATAGAACTGCCTTATGACTCAGCAATCCCTCTGCTGGGCATACACACTGAGGAAACCAGAATTGAAAGAGATACGTGTACCCCAATGCTCATCGCAGCACTGTTTATAATAGCCAGGACATGGAAGCAACCTAGATGTCCATCAGCAGATGAATGGATAAGAAAGCTGTGGTATATATACACAGTGGAGTATTCAGTTCAGTTCAGTTCAGTTCAGTTCAGTCGCTCAGTCGTGTCTGACTCTTTGTGACCCCATGAATCATAGCACACCAGGCCTCCCTGTCCATTACCAACTCCCGGAGTTCACTCAGACTCGTGTCCATTGAGTCGGTGATGTCATCCAGCCATCTCATCCTCTGTCGTCCCCTTCTCCTCCTGCCCCCAATCCCTCCCGGCATCAGAGTCTTTTCCAATGAGTCAACTCTTCACATGAGGTGGCCAAAGTACTGGAGTTTCAGCTTCAGCATCATGCCCTCCAAAGAAATCCCAGGGCTGATCTCCTTCAGAATGGACTGGTTGGATCTCCTTGCAGTCCAAGGGACTCTCAAGAGTCTTCTCCAACACCACAGTTCAAAAGCATCAATTCTTGAGCGCTCAGCTTTCTTCACAGTCCAACTCTAGCATCCATACATGACCACTGGAAAAAACCATAGCCTTGACTAGACGGACCTTACTCAGCCATTAAAAAGAATACATTTGAATCAGTTCTAATGAGGTGGATGAAACTGGAGCCGATTATACAGAGTGACGTAAGCCAGAAAGAAAAACACCATACAGTTTACTGCACATATATATGGAATTTAGAAAGATGGTAACGATAACCCTGAATGTGAGATAGCAAAAGAGACACAGATGTATAGAACAGTCTTTTGGACTTTATGGAGAGGGAGAGCATGGGATGATTTGGTAGAATGGCATTGAAACATGTATAATATCATATAAGAAATGAATCATCAGTCCAGGTTTGTTGCAGGATACAGGATGCTTGGGGCTGGTGCACTGGGATAACCCAGAGGGATGGTACAGGGAAGGAGGTGGGAGGGGGGGTTCAGGATGGGGAACACATGTACACCCATGGCAGATTCATGTTGATGTATGGCAAAACCAATACAATATTTTAAAGTAATTAGCCTCCAATTAAAATAAATAAATTTAAATTTAAAAAAAATAAAGAAAGTAGCATGGATAACTCATATAGTTATTTATTACAAAACTATATCATTTCAAAATGATGTGATCAGTACAACCAACAGTGTTGGGAAATAAAGCCTTATAAAACTAATTTAGTCTACTTTAGTAATTGTACTTTAACCTTTTAAGAGACATTCTAGGTACCTTGAAGAGTCTCTTAAAGGGACTTACTCTCTGTTCTGCTATGTTAGGACAGTTTTTCAGACCTATTTTTTCCCCTTCTCTTCTTACCTTACAGGGTGTCTGCATATAATAGAGAAGGATCTACCTTATATGATCTCATAGCAGCTGAAAAAAAAAAAAAAAAAGATCCTAAGATCACTGTAAAGTTCACTAGATATTCCTGGGACTGCTATGGAGCTAGGCTGATCTATCCCTTGACCTTTTGAACAAGGAGAAGTAATCTCTTTGGCTACCTGATTTAGTTATACTGGTTCTAACACTGTAAATGAGATTTAGCACCTGATCCAACACTCTTGCCCTCTACAAGTTTTCAGATGTGCTGCCACTCAATATACTACTTCACTGTCACCCTGTTGGGTACTCTGCAACTTTAGGTACTCTGCACCCCATGCAAGGCCTTGGAGAACCAGGGCTTCTTCCTGAAGTCATTTACCTACTTTCCCTCTGATAACACTTTCACATCATATCTCTTAAGTGTCATCAATGGTTTATTTATACCTTTGTCTCCTGTGTACAAGCTGTTGTTATATGCATATATACATATACCAAAACACCTAGAAACATGTATTTTAAAAGTTAATAGTGTTTAGTTTACTTTACTTTTATATTTTGCAGTTTTTTAAAATTCTATTCAATAATTTATGTTCAATGAAAAGAGAAATAAATGAAAATCAAATAAAAGAGTAAAATGCTTGATTAGAAAATGAAGGGCATAGCCTGTTTGATAAATGGATAAAAATGGTAACTTCATTAGAAAATAAATTAATGATAATTAATTTTTTAAATTTGACTGTTTTCAACTAACAAATAAGAAAATATTATGGCAACTATTTTTCTGCTACAGAGATAAGTTTTGAGGTTTGGTTCAAGACAGATGTAATGACAAGCAAGGCAGGAAGAATCATTTTGATTTCCTCAGTACTCATTAGGAAACTATCCAATAAAAAATAATTTATTCCATTACGGAATAGATTAAAACTTATCTTTAAGGTGGTCATTAACAACCTCATCAGTTCAAAATGTCAGCATCACATTAGTGATGCTCTCAAAAGAAAAGTCTCCAAGTTTTTAAAAGTGAAAGAGAAATTAATCTTTTAGTACGAAAACAAAGAAGCATCTTGAGGAGGAAATTTATGTGAAAGCACAAAATAGGTTTGTGTTTTAATTAACACTTTGGTTGAAATTCAACCTGTCTCATAACTCTTATGGTATTTATTTAAACTAATTTTCACAGTCTTTTTTTTTTTTTTTTTTTTAGGATCATGATTGCTGGTGTTAATAGAAAGTTTCTTCTTAGTGTAATATTCTGGTTATTAATTTAAGATTTAAAGACAACTAAGGCAAAGGTCTGTCTAGTCAAGGCTATGGTTTTTCCAGTGGTCATGTACGGACGTGAGAGTTGGACTGTGAAGAAAACTGAGCACCGAAGAATTGATGCTTTTGAACTGTGGTGTTGGAGAAGACTCTTGAGAGTGCCTTGGACTGCAAGGAGATCCAATCAGTCCATTCTGAAGGAGATCAGTTCTGGGTGTTCTTTGGAAGGAATGATGCTAAAGCTGAAACTCCAATACTTCAGCCACCTCATGCGAAGAGTTGACTAATTAGAGAAGACTCTGATGCTGGGAGGGATTGGAGACAGGAGGAGAAGGGGACAACAGAGGATGAGATTGCTGGATAGCATCACCGACTGGATGGACATGAGTTTGAGTGAACTCTGGGCATTGGTGATGAACAGGGAAGCCTGGCATGCTGCAGTTAATGGTGTCACAAAAAGTTGGACACAACTGTGCAACTGAACTGAACTGAAGCTGTGTATTTAGTTTGTGAGCACCCCGTGTGGTTATTTGGATTAGTAAACCTTTTAGATCTCTTAGGACACGATATTCCTTAAGGCATATGACATGATGAATATACTTGTTGAATTAGAAACACTGTAAATAGAGTTCAAAATTTCAAATATGCACATTTTATTAGATTGTTCAGAATTCTTTATGAATTTATTGCTATCAATGCAGTCAAGATTTATGTAGTGATTTATGGTTTGGAATTTTCTAACACAGTGTCTCATTTGATCCTTACAATAATTTATAGTTGTAGAGTTGTTACTCCAATTTCATAAATGCAGAAACCAAAGCCAAAAGAGGTAAATGCTTCCTGTAAGATTACATAGGTAGCCTGAAATATCAAACATTTAAAACTTACATTCAGATCTTTCAATTCCATCTTATTTTTTCATTTCCCTTAGTAAAAGAGCACAGAGAAGATTCCACATTACCTCTTATGTTCTTGGACTTTGCTCCAAATTGCAAATGCTTATCAAAATTAGATATAAGAAGTGAATGAATGAAGTAAGGGGGTGGGAAATATGCCTAACTAGAAAGAATATGCATAACCAAAGGGGAAATTGTTTTTCAACTACTGGTTTTTCTCTTGTGAATTGTGAACTTAGCATTTCCAACTTTCCAGCATTCAAGAAGAGCTTGAAATTGTTTTTACATATGAACTTTTATAATTGTAAATGACTGAGATGAATTTATATTATTTTATTCTATATACACCAGAAGCAAAACTAAACTACACTAGACTAACTGAAAAGCATTTCTGCAAGCTAAAAGCCCTGTTGACGGCCTCTTTATGAGGTCTGTTCTAGAGTAAATGGTAATTAATTAAATTGTTACAACTCCAGAATCCTCAAAACAAAATAGGAAAGAAAATATTTTGCAAGTTTACATTTTTGAAATGTTTTCAGACTTCAGGAAATTTGCAAAAACAGTGAAAAGAATTGCTCTTTTCCAAGATTCCCATATTTTCAATATTTACTTGTACTTGTTTTAGAGTGCCTTCTTTGCATATACAGACACATATACATACATTAATATAGTATATATATATATATATATATTTGCACCATTTGAGAATAAATTGAAAACTGAGGACATAGTGCTCCCCTTCATATGTAAATGTTATATGTTTCCTTGGAAAAATGACATTCTTTTATTTAACTTCAAGTCAAGAAATTAAACAATTCATACTATAATATAATGTATGGCTTTTATTCAGATTTCACAAATTTTCCTTAAAATTTCCATTATAAAAACAGAAAATCTCAAATCACGTGTTGCATTAAGTGGCCACATCTTTTTAGCTCAATTTGGAAGTTTTTAAATTTTACTTTGTGTTGCATGACCTTGAGATTGTTTTCTTTTGTTTGTTTGGTTGGTTTTTTTGAGATTTGGGAATACTATTGTTTAGGTAATTTTTAAAATGTTCATCACTTTTTAATTTGTCTGATGTTTTCTCAGAATTTGATTGAGTTTTCACATTTTTGGCAGAAATATATCAAAAGTAATTTTGTCCTTAGTGCATCATATCAAGAATCACATGTGGTTGGCTTGTCCCATTACTAATGACATTAACTTTGGTCATTCATTTAACTAAGATCCTGTCTTAGAGTTTTCTCCACTGTAAATTTATTATTTTTTCCCTTTGTAATTAATATTGCAGAAGAACTTTTGAGAATATATCTGTTTCTAAATATATCAGAATTATCTGATTCATCATCAGTTATACTAGATATGTGTCAAATAGTGATTTTTTAACTGCATTGTTATTACTGCACTTATCAGTTGGTATTCTACTACAAGGAAGAATATGCCTTTCTTTATATTCATTTATTTATATTAACAAATACTTATAAATTCTTATTTTATTCAATAAATTCCAATCAATGTGTTATAATCCTTTAATATAACTGCTTATTTTTCACTGAAATTATCCCAGACACGGTAGCCAGGAGCTTCTTCAGGCTGACTTCTGTGTAATGATTTATGTCATTCTTTGAGTATCTCTTCATTTTCTGGCACAAAAAAGCTGTTGCAAGTTCATTGTGTAGTTTCCTGCTCCAGGATTGAAATTGCTTTTTTGAGAAGCCAAGCTTACTTTTACTTTAGGAGAATGGTATGTAAAAATTAATATCTGTGTGCCTAGTGTGTTAATTGCTACTGGAGTGTTATTATTTCTAGTCCCTCATAATAAGCAGAGGTAGAAAATAAATATTTTTAACAAGTACTTCTGATGCTGAAGGACAAGAGAAAGTACTACCTTGCTTGTGCAAGCAGTCTTAGACTTATCTGAAACAAAATCAATGAATACAATAACATCACAACATTGTATTGTATATATAAAATATTACTTTGAAATATCCCTTAATGTCTCTACATTTAAATATGTCCTATGAAATTTTCAACAGAAGAATATTAATTATTAGCAGAGATAGATTAAATTCCATAGACCAATCTAATATTGAAAAAAGCTCCAATAATTTTGGTGTCTTCCTACTTATATTAGACAAATTGTTCAAGTGAAATTATATTTTACAACTACCATTTGATAGATGCTGACATATCAGCCAAAATACAAAAATTAATATGAAAAAATTCACATGCAAATAATTATCCTCTCTCTAGCTTTGCTGTTCTTTACAGGCAAACATGTTTCTTCCTTTTTAATGAGAAATACTTCAGGAAGATGAATCTTGAAGAATGTATAACTTCATATAAATAAAAGGAACAGAGTTTCTGTCAAATATGAGCTAATTTATTAGTAGAGTTCTGAGAAGTTGTCTTCCTAAGAGAGACATAAAAAAAAAAAAAAAAAAACACCTGGGCTTTTGATTTATAAGACTGTTGAAGAATCAGGGTATACTTTAGAAAGCCATTATAATTCTAGTGAAAGTTTGTAATAAAGGTTATAGTAGAGAAAACAAATATCCTGATATTCTAACAGTGTTTCAAAAAGCATGAAAAGTTGAGTATTGTTTGAGGAAGTATGAGAAAAATGAAACCTTGAATATGGCTCAAAAATATTTTGAGAACATAGTTACTCATAAATCTAAATAAGTTCACTTTCAGATTTTTAATCAAGGGCTAGAACTTGGTGCTTTATCTTGTTTGCTATAATACAAAACAATACAGTGAAATATGAACTAAAATAAGCTCCCTGTATTTCTGAAATACTGTCTGGATCTGATCAAAGACCTTGGCAGAATGTTGGTTTCTAGGTCAAATCTCAGGTATATAGTTTCTTTAATTGAACAGATTTATATTTCTGCTGACTGAATGGAGCACATCATTAAAAGATAGAACATCCTAACTTAATTATTTCTGATTATTCAGTAATAATAATCTTTATTTTTATATTAAAAAGTAACCTTTTAATACATAATTGTTTAAGCAAATAGGCCCTATGAATAAAATTTCTATTTTAAGGAAATATGTTTTTTCATAATTATTTTATTAGCACTGCCTAATACTTGCATAAAATAAGTAACAATTGAATCTTTTCTAATTTCAATAAACTTACATTCACTGAAATATCTGCTTTATAAATTATAACTGTAAGAATGTCAGTTGATAAGTTTGATTTTTAATGAACTACCATAATATGACATAATTATTTGAATAATATGATATGTATTTTATCATTATTGACTTACATATATTGCTCAAAATGAATTAGAAAGTCCTTAGGAAGTATGACTTATGAAAACCACCCTAGTTCTTATGTATCTCAATTTTTCTTCTTGTGTCAGATTTTTTTCTCATCATTAAATCCTGTTGATTTTCCTAGGTGTTCTTTCCCTTCCTCATCTGCACTGAGATATTGCATACTCACAATTATGACCCTGATTGAGCAACAATTTCTCAGTCTGTCTGTGCAAATACTCAGTTTCTTAAAATTGAAATATTAGATTGCTTTTAAAATTGTCTTGACAATAAGTCTTTATTTCCAGATGACGCTAGTAGTAAAGAACCTGCCTACGTTTCTAGGAAATGTAAGAGAGGAGCGTTTGACCCCTGGGTCTTGAAGATCCCCTGGAGAAGGACATGGCAACCCACTCCAATATTCTTGCCTGGAGAATCCTATGGACAGAGGAGCTGAGTGGGCTACAGTACATAGGGTCGCAAAGAGTTAGACACAAATAAAGTGATTAACATGCACACATGCTCTATAAACCTAACGTCACTTACTTTTGATTCAACAATGCCTTCTCTTTCATTTTCACCCCATCCAACATCCATCCAGATTCTGTCCATCACATCTGAGACATCATGGACATTATTTGTACCAAAATCAGAGATATATAACAGTGAAGGGTTTTTCTTTCCTTCTCAGAAAAAAAAGATGAAGGAATAAATTGGGAAATAGGTAACAGTACTTATTTTTATTGCGAAAATAAAATCTACCATTTACTGATACATCTTAGAAAATATATTGATTGGGGATTTTTTTCATCTGAGAACAACTCATTGATTACAAATCAATTTATATTAGAAATCTATTGAATTGTAACTATTATAATTCCCTCACACACCAATATTGTTGATGAACTCTTTCAGGTCTAAGGAAGAAGGAAATGGCAACCCACTCCAGTATTCTTGCCTGGAGAATCCCATGGACGGAGGAGATTGTTGGGCTATAGTCCAAGGGTCTCAAAGAGTCTGACACAACTGAGCGACTTCACTTTCACGTTCAGGTCTAAGAATTTAGTGTAGTTTTGACATTTGATTCTAGTAATAACAGACTAGCAGTACTAGTTTTGCTTCTGAAGTTTCATTTTCCTTAATAATAAATTTTGTTGCACCAACTCCTGAAATAGAACTTTGTTCTACTGGTACTTAGTTAAATGAGTATTATTATTCAGTGAAGGAGTATTGAAGATGTTAGTCTGACATCTTACTGCTTTTACTTTTCAGCCTCAGTTATTGGTTGTATTAACAGTGAAAAAAAAAGTGAAATCACTCAGTTGTGTCCAACTCTTTGTGACCCGATAGACGGCAGCCTGCCAAGCTCTTTGTCTGCGGGATTTTCCAGGCAAAAACACTGAAGTGGCTAGCCATTCCCTTCTCCAGGGGATCTTCCTGAGCCAGGGATTGAACCCTAGTCTCCCGTATTGCAGGGAGCCAGGGATTGAACCCTAGTCTCCCGCATTGCAGACAGACTCTTTACCATCTGAACCACCAGGGAAACCCATATACTTGATGTCAAAACTATGCTCCCTTTGCTCAGGTGCCAGTTGTATGTATGGGATCTCTGATTCATGCTAGGGTTCTAAACATAACTGGACTTCACCCTACCCAGGTATAACAATAGTGACCTACCAGCCAAGTGTGTTTTATTCAAGTACAATTATGACAAGAAAAGTAAAAAAGAATGCATCTATCACTCTTTTACTGAAAAATCTCAAAATTGGAACATATGGGAAAACAAAGAATTTTCACTAAGTAAATAAGATGATGTTTCATCATATATTTGTCTTATAGATATATACAACATATGTATATTTATATGTAAAATATTTAATCCCAAATTGTGAAAAGAAACTCCATATATTTATCAGGCATTGAAATATTGATTAAAATTTTTATAAAGTTAGTGAATATTAAAGTGCAGAGAGGTAAAAAATTAGATTTTAAGTATCTCAGCTTTTTAAATTGGAATATAATTGCTTTACAATGTTATGTTAGTTTCTGCTGTACAATGAAGTGAATCAGCTATATGTATACATATACCTCCTCCCCCTTGGACGTCCCCCTAGCCCCTATCCCAGCCCTCTAGTCATCACTGAGCACGGAGCTGAGCTCCCTGTGCTATACAGCAGCTTCCCACTAGCTATCTATTTTACACATGGTAGTGTATATATGTCAATCTTAGATATGAGCTTGTGGTGAAGTTGTTCAGCTCCTCGTATTTCTTTCTCCTTATCTGTAATATGAGGATATTGAGCATATATGTTTCAAAGAGCTTTTCAAAGGTTTAAATGAGATAATGAATGCAGAGTTTATAAGGGCCCACACTTGTGAAACACATTAAGGTAACTTAACAGTAAATGTTAAGCTGTGATTATGATCATCATTAGTAGCTGTTGTGGAAGAAAATGCATGATTTTCACAACTGAGAAGTGACTGATCAATTTAACTTCACGTGTATTTTTAACCCATTACTATATTCATACCCCACCTTTACTTCTCGAAGTTACTTCAGCCCCTTTTTGACTTTCTAATGACCAGGTCAATGATTTCTCTGATCATATGTGTGTCTTATCAAGAGTACTCCTATAGTGGTTAGTTTGGATTTATAGTTATGTTGGGTTCACAGAAAAAAAAGTCTAGCCAGAATGGCTTAATTAATTCATACCACTCTACCCTCATTCTGGCTTGCTTGGAATTTTCAGAAAAATAACTCACTTCCTAGCAAAGAAAAATGAGGAAGTTTAGACCAACAGGGAAAGCTATCCCTTAAAATGAAGCCTGACTTTGCACTAGTGACAAGGTCTTTAAGTTTTTTATATTTTTATCACTTTAAATCACCTATTGTTTCCATAAGAGCTTTTAATACTGTTAATCTAATTTAAATATCTTGGGGAAGTGGGGTTGTTCAGGTGAGGTTAGTTGAAGCAGGAATGACCAAAGATACATATTTTGAGGATAAGACTGAAATTCAAAGATATTCCTCCAAACCGTAATTCATTTATTAGGTTCACTGACTCACCATTTCATCTCCTACTAGCCAGCTTTATGAGCTAGCGATATGTCTTTTCAACAAAAGTCCTGTGTGTTGCCTCATTTTCACACACTATTCAATACATCCCATTGCATAAGATATTGGACACATAAAGGAATGTTGTTGGACTTATGATTTGTGAATTTTTTTACTCCTATCTGGGAGCCAATGTTCCCATATTTATAGGATACAATTTAGTTTTTAAAATTAACTTTTTGCTTTCATTTAGAAAATAAGAATCATGAAATAATTTTATGCTAAAGCTCGGAGAATCCAGTGAAGGTGTCCATAGATATCATGACTTCAGCAGTGATTGTTCTTGAGCACAAAGATAAAGAAGTGTGAAGCAGTTAACGTGCCTTGATGTAGACTCCATGGGGCTGGCTTTTGGGGCAACCACAAGCTTCCAAGAAAATTTCATTAAGCAGTCTGTGTGCACTCCCAGGAAGACGGGATGGCAGTCTGCCATAGCATCTGTGCTCATTTTCCACTGAGTCACTCTGATCTCTCCTAAACTCACCCACTCTTCCCTGAATCCTTCAGTTCAAAATATGTGGTATACTTAGGAGCCCTCGCTGAGTGAAATAAATAGGAATCTGCAAACTAAAAATAATAGATAATATGGTATGGTAATTGTCAGCCTACTCAATCTTCCCAGGCTGTTCTCTACAGCTTTTAAATGTGTGTGTGTATGTGTGTGTGTGTGTGTGTATATATATATATATATATATATGTATAAAGTGTTTTTCTTTATACCATCTGCTCTAGTCCAGTGAGAGCATTTCCTGCTGTGGCTCTCATGCAAGTCCTCCCATGCCAACTTGCTGACATTCTTTCAGATCTTTTGGGATAACTTCTTTTTATTTTCTAATGCTCCCTTTCTCCTATTTAACGGTTTAGCATCCCCAGCCCACACTCCCAACATTGCAGAGATGTCCAGTTTTCTAGAACTTGCCATTCAACTATGCCAACAAGCTTGTACACTGAAAATAAGATTATTGAGGAAAAATGAAAAACATTAACTGAGCTAAGAATAAAATTCCAAACATGAAAGTAAAATTATTTATTTTATTTGTCATGAGAGATAGAAAATCTTAGCTTGTGTACTTTCTTTTCTGGAAAGCTTTCTAGTTATTCACCATTCATAAACTCAAATAAATGTTTCCCCCCCCCACTAGATTCCCTGTGCACATACATATTTTAACGTTTACCACACTGACAGAATCTTACCTCTCTCTTTTATTAGAATGAAAATTTCTTGTGAATTAAAAATCCTCTTGTTCATCATTAGTGATTGGCACATGATATGTATTTAGTATATGTTTTTATAATGAAATAAATTAAGGAGGTTATCTAATATTTAAGAATTTCATTACTGATATAACTATGTTATTAAAAAAATTTATCAGATGAAAAAATAAATAAGAATTGTTCCTCATTAGAAGTACTAAGCTGTAACAAGAACACAGAATCTGGGGCAGTCCTAAGATGGTGGAGGAATAGGACAGGGAGACCACTTTCTCCCTCACAAATTCATCAAAAGAACATTTCAACCCTGAATAAACTTCACAAAAAAACTTCTGAATGCTGGCAGAAGACATCAGGCATCCAGAAAAGCAAATCATTGGCTTCAAAAACAGGTAGGAAAAAATATAAAAGACAAAAAAAGAGACAAAAGAGGCAGGGAGGGAGCTCCATCCCGGGAAGGGAGTCTTAACAAGAGAGAAGTTTCTAAATACCAGGAAACACTCTCCCTGCTGAGTCTGTGGAGAGCCTTGGAAGCACAGTGGGCAACACAACAGGGAGGAAAAATAAATAAATAATTAAAACGAACAGATTACGAGCCCAACAGTAACTCCCCCAGTGGAGAAGCAGTGCAGACACCTGCATCTGCCATTAGCAAGCAGGGGCTGGGCAGGAAGGTGCAGGCTGCAGTGCTTTTTAAGAATCAGGCCGGAATGCCCTGAGTGTAACCGGAGTGAACTAACTTGGACTAGCAAACCAGACTGTGGGATAGCCACCATGTGAAAATCTCTAACATAAGATACCACCAGGACCATGCACAGAACAAAGGACAGAAGAGAATTAGTCGGCTACAGACCATCCCCCTCTGGTGACAGGCAGCCAGAGCCGGAAGGGCCAGAAGTGGGCAACTGCAGCCCCAGAGAGACATTAACTTCCAAACTGCAAGCAAGTTTCTTTGCTAACTAAGACTTCTTGGGTTTCTGGACAGTTACAATCTGCCTAAGAAGGGGCGCCAGTTGTACACCCAGAAAACTGAGCAGCAGGGATGGGAAAGGCTATAAGTCGTAGCAACCATGCTCGCCAAACACCTGAGCTGCTCGGATCTGGGAAGGGCACAAAATGCAGGCCCAATCGAGTCTGCGCCTCTGAGGACTTCCTGAGTGCCTGAACCTGAGTGGCTTAGATGGGGAGGTACATGCAACCCAGGGCCAGCCTCAGACGGTTCCCAGCGGAGCAACCTAGAGCCTGAGTGGTGTGCGCCGTCAGTGGGGGCAGGCCCAGTGTGGCTGAGACACTACAAGCACACACTAATGTTATTTGTTTGCAGCATCCCTCCCTCCCCACAGCGTGACTGAACAAGTGAGCCTTAAAAAAAAAAAAAAAAAAAGTGTCCACCACCATCCCCCTTGTGTCAGGGTGGAAAACAGACACTGAAGAGACCAGCAAACAGAAGAAGCTAAAACAGAGGGAACCACCTTGGAAGTATATATCTTGAGAAATATAAGCCAGACCAAGGAACTATCCGAAAATGAACTGACCACACACTGCCCACAACACACCAGAGAAAGTCCCAGATATACCTTTACCATTTTTACGATCATTCTTTTTTTGTTTGTTTTGGGTTTTTCTTCTTTTCTTTTTCTTCTTGTTTTTAAATTTTAATATTTTTAATTTTTAAGTTCTCTGCTGCTGCTGCTGCTAAGTCACTTCAGTCATGTCCGACTCTGTGCGACCCCATAGATGGCAACCCACCAGGCTCCCCCGTCCCTGGGATTCTCCAGGCAAGAACACTGGAGTGGGTTGCCATTGCCTTCTCCAATGCATGAAAGTGAAAAGTGAAAGTGAGAACACTCAGTCGTGTCTGACTCTTAGCGACCCCATGGACTGTAGCCTACCAGGCTCCTTCGTTCATGGGATTTTCCAGGCAAGAGTAATGGAGTGGGTTGCCATTGCCTTCTCCACTTCTCCTTTAATTTTTATTTTTATAACCTACTATTATTTTTCAAAAAAAAAAAAGATCCTATTTTTAAAGCAAACACCATATATATATTTATATTTTTTTGTGGTTGTTGTTTTTTAATAATTCTTGTGACTTTGTTTTTGTTTTTCTTCTTCTTTTCTTTAATATTATATTTTTGAAAATCCAAACTCTACTCTAAATTTTTAATCTTTGCTTTTTGGTATTTGTTATCAATTTTGTACCTTTAAAAACCCAATCTTCAGTACCCATTTTTACTTGAGAGTGAGTCTACTGGCTTCACAACTCTCCCCTCCTTTGGACTCTCCTTTTTCTCCACCAGGCTGCCTCTGTCTCTTCCCTCCTCCTTCTCTTCTCTACACATCTCTGAATCTCTGTGTGTTCCAGACGGTGGAGAACACTTAGGGGACTGGTTATTGGCTGGNGAGAGTGAGTCTACTGGCTTCACAACTCTCCCCTCCTTTGGACTCTCCTTTTTCTCCACCAGGCTGCCTCTGTCTCTTCCCTCCTCCTTCTCTTCTCTACACATCTCTGAATCTCTGTGTGTTCCAGACGGTGGAGAACACTTAGGGGACTGGTTATTGGCTGGATATGTTTCTCTCCTTTTCATTTCCCTCTTTTACCTTCCTGGTCACCTCTGTCTCCTTCCTCCCTCTCCTCTTCTTTGAATAACTCTGTGAACAACTATGAGCAGTCCAGACAGTGGAGCACACATAAGGAAGTGATTACTGACTGGCTAGCTTACTCTCTCCTCTTCTGATCCCACCTCATCTCATTCCAGTCACCTCTAACTCTCCCCTCCCTCTTCTCTTCTCCATGTAGCTCAGTGAACCTCTCTGAGTGTCCCTCACTGTGGAGAAACTTTTCATCTCTAACCTAGATGTTTTTTCACCAGTGCTGTTTAGATGGAGAAGTCTTGAGGTTAATGTAAAAATAAAACTGAAAACCAGAAGCAGGAGGCTTAAGTCCAAGTCCTGAGAACATCAGAGAACTCCTGACTCCAGGGAACATTAATCGATAGGAGCTCATCGAACACTTCCATACCTACACTGAAACCAAGCATCACCCAAGGGCCAACAAGTTCCAGAGCAAGACATACCACACAANTACCCCAGCCTAGAAGAATCCAAGGACAGGGACTGTGTCCTAAGCATATCCTAAGCATCTCTATTCCCAGCAGTGACCAACTTGAGCAGCATCCAGAAAGACATCCGAATAATAGTGAGTGAAGGAGAGAAGGGGAGTGGGAAGGGTGAGGGGGGACTCCCCAAGACTGACAAGGAGTGTTTGGGGTACCGGGAGGGCATATTTTCCTTCAAGGAACCAGGGGGTCATGAAGCCAGGCTGCATGCAGGAAGCTTCATCTTGGGCTCCCCAGGGACCTCATATGCCACAGCGGTCCTTGGAGAAAGTTCCAACTTGGCAACCACAATCTGACCCTCCTCAAAGCCCCCAGGAAGCTGTGTCCTTGGGGTGGGCAGGAGACCGGGGAGGCAGGCATACACACAATTGCTCCTTTATCCAAGCTGTTCTTCCTCCCCGCTCCTCCCGCAGAGAATGAAAAGGTCCCTTGTGGGCACCAGCCCTGAGCACTGGGACGGGACCCAAGGCCCTCGGGGCAGCGCCTCCCTCAGCAGCGGCCCTGAGGCTGGCACAGCTGTGCCACGAGGGCTGCTCAGCCTCTCCCCGACCTCACCCCCATCCCCATGCAGCACCCCCTCGCAGCCTCCGCAGAGCCTTGATCCCCTCCCAGGGCTCAAGATACGAAAGCAGAAGAGGTTCTGCTATGACCCCAGCTCAACCTGAGTCCTACCCTTGAAATCAGACCAAGCCACGGCTCCAGCTACTTGGAGAGATGAAAGCCCTCCCCAGCTGAGCCTTCACTAAGGCTCCCAGTTAACCTGAGTTCCTTGGCCCTCATGTCAAGGGCGCAAATGGCCGCCAGCCACCGCATCCTCCACTGGGGACTTGGCTCCATGTTTCAACCTGACAGACAGGCTGGGGTCTCCCCAGAGTCAGGGAGCAGCAGCACACTGGCTCTATATCCAGAGCAGACATTCTGGGCCTCCTGTTCTCACAAGAGGCCGAAGGCTCCGAGGGTCAGACACTCAGCCTCCGCGTGAGTGCCTTGCCGCCCAGGAATCCTCAGCCACAGAGCTTACATCACTGCAGCCCTAAGGCTCTTCCACCTTGGCCCAGGCGACGGGGTCCCAGGACAGGAGACAGAAACCCAGAGAGCCAGGGCCTGAAGTCCTGAGGGTGGTCCCACGAGCTGCCTGGCCAAGGCTCGTGTGCCTAGCCACTCAAAAGAGCCCCCACGGGGGCGCGTCTGGTGCCCTCCCCCTGCTCCCACCTCGCCCACCTCGGCCTTGCCCATCTTGGCGGCCAGCTGCAGGGGCGTGAGGCCGTCGTTGTTGCGCGTGGTCTCCAGCTCCCAGGTGCCGCTCCTCAGCAGGATCATGTCGTACATGCGCTTGACGAAGTCGTTCTGCGTCTTGAAGTCCTCGGCCACGGTCACCAGGGCGTGGAGGATGTTGTTTCCCCGCGAGTCCTGCGAGGTGATGTCCGTCTGCTCGTTCTCCATCAGCATCTGCACAATCTCGGGCTGGTTGGTACAGGCTGCCAGGGCCAGGGGCGTCTCGCCTAGGGGAGGGGGGCACAGGGGCTCGGTTCTCTCCTGGGCCAGATCTTGACTTGGATCGTAGTCAAGATCTAAGATCCAGACCTTCAGTTGCGGTGATCGCCAAGGTCTAGGACTGGGGCTTCTCCTGACCATCTCAGTGGGAGTGGGAAACTGAAGCTGGATCGTTGCTTCAACCTCCTGATGGGTCTCCCTGCTACCACCCTGGCCCTCCAACCCTATCCTCAGCACAGCAGCCAGACTGCTCCTGTTAACACAAAAGGCTTGCCTCACCCAGAACAAAGCTCAGGTTCCAATAACAGCTTACAAGGCTCTACACCTTCCGACAACGTCTCCTCCACTCCCTCCCTACTCACTCCCCTCCAGCCACAAAGGCCTCTTCCTTTCCCCGCCCCCCTCCCCAGCACACACAGGTGTTTTTCTACTTCAGGGCACATTCTGTTCCCTCTGCCAGGTGTGCTGTTCCTTCTGCTGCATCACTTCCTCCCTCACTACCTCTGAGTCTTCGCTCAAACATCACCTGTTCAACCAATCACCCTAACTGCCCTGTTTAAAGTTGAAACCCACTGCCTTCCTGCCCCGGAACTCCCGATCGCCTTCCCTTGCTTTGCTTTGCTATGCTGTGCTCAGTTGTGTCTGACTCTTCTAGACTGCATGGACTGTAGCCCACCAGGCTCCTCTGTCCATAGGATTCTCCAGGCAAGAATACTGGAGTGGGTTGCCATGTCCTCCTCCAGGGGATCTTCTCCAGGGAATGAATCTGCATCTCCTGCATTGGCAGGTGGATTCCTTACCACTGAGCCACCTGGGAAGCCCTCCCCTTGCTTTACTTTTTTTTTCTACAGCACTTATAATTTTCTAACCTACTACATAACATTCTTAGTTATCATGTTAATTACTGATGGTCTCTCTTCCATCTAGAATGGAAGTTCCATGAGGGTAGAGATCTTGGTTCTGTTCACAGATGTATTTCAAATACCTAGAACAATGCCTGGTGTGTATAGTAAATGACAAATGATTACTGAGAAAAGAGAAGGCAAGTGACGCACAGATGGTCACATAGCAAAGTGGGGGACAGAATCGGGGTGGACACCGAGTCTCATGCAGTGTCCTGCCAGTCTCCATCCTGTCCCCTCTCCTCATCCCACCTGACAAAGGCTTCCCAGCCAGGTCTGACCAGAGGCCGCCCAGACCCATCGAGTCCTGTAGGCCAACTAGTCCTGCAGGTTAAAAACAGTAATAATAACCAAAGAAACACCCAGAAGAGAAAAACAGATCCATGGCCATCAATCAGGGCCTTCTAGGAAGAGGAGTTAACTACAAAGTAGTGCTTGGAAATTTTTTGGTGGGATGAAGCTCTTTGTCTCCTGTCCTGATCACAGTGGTGGTTACACAACTGTGTATACATTTGTGGAAATGAACAGAATTCCACATTAAGTGAGTAACTTCATTGTATCTAAATTACATATATTAAAATTTTTATTTTTCATCTGGGATAAGGCTTCCTTGATGGCTCAGATGGTAGAGAATCTGCCTGCAATGCCGGAGACCCTGGTTCCATCCCTGGGTTGGGAAAATCCCCTGGAGAAAGGAATGGCTACTCACTCCAGTATTTTTGCCTAGAAAATTCCATGGACAGAGGAGCCTGGCAGGCTACAGTCCATGGGTGGCAGAGGGTTGAACACAACTGAACGGCTTAACACAACACAGCCTAACCCCAATTGGTTTTGGACTCCCCAGAGTGTTAGCCAGCGAATTTTCATCTTCTCACTTTTTCCTTCCTGTTGCAGTCCTAAGAGGCACTAGACACAGGGAACAGAGGCCAGACCTGGTAGCCTGAACGCCTACATTAGCTCCTTGCTACACTGGGACAAGCCATTTCCCTTCTCAGAAGCTGTCTCCTCTCCATCAGCTAGGGTTTAAACTGGCTTCTCTCCTTGCCCTCCCTCCCCGTCCTGGTTCCCTGAAGAGGGTTGCTAAGGGGAATGCCTATGTGCCCTCTAAGACCCCCAGGGGACACTTCTGGAATGCAGGCTCCCCCATCTTCCCCACGACTTCCTCTCTGGTCCAGCCTGGTGGTCCCATTCGGATACATCAGCCCCTGCCGCCTCCCTGGTCACAGCTCTGTCCTCCAGGGTTCTCCCACAAAACCCAGCAGGCAGAGGCTGGCAGTGGGGTTTCCAGCCCTCAGTCTGCTAGCGCCTTTCTCAGGGAAGGAGCCGAGCCCCGCCCTCCGCCCCCCCCCCGAACCCCGAACCCCGAACTCCGGACCCAAGACCCTGGACCCCAACCCGGGTGGGGGCGCACCCACCGAAGTAGAAGCCTTCGTGCTGGTACTTAGGGTTGAAGAAGACCCCCTTGGCGTGGGCGTTGACGTCAGCCCCAGCCGCGATGAGCGCGGCGGTGATATCTCCTTGCCGCCGCTCGATGGCGATGTTGAGCGCCGTCTGCCCTGTGGACCGGACAGGGTGGGTGAGGGGCGCGGACGGGGTGGGTGAGGGGCGCTCAGAGGCCGGGACTCGGGGTACCACACCTTCTCTGGCCGTTCCCCTCTCTAGCCTCTGTACCCTCCATGGACCATGGAGAAATACTAGCTGCCTGTCTGTTCGGCGTCGCCCAGCTACCAAGAGTCCCAGCTTCATTCTTTGCTTCATTCACTCTTGCCTGGAAGCAAGGATTATCCTTGGAGCATCTGTTCTGTGCTCCAATGGAGACACAACGGGACAGGGCTAGTTTTAATTCTGGTCCTCTAGAAGCTCACAGTCTCCCTGAGAATTTAGTGCTTTGATGGGGGAAGTACAGGGGCTGTGGTACCCAGAGGTGCTCTTAACACAACCTGGAGGACTGGGGTGCTTCCCAGAAGTGGCTTCTCAGCTGGGATCACGAAAGAGTAGCCAAAGCCTCCTAACTCAGGATAAGAGGTTAGAACTTCAGGGACTTCACCAGTGGTCTGGTGGCTGACCCCATGGGCCTGGGTTTAACCCCTGGTCAGGGGACTAGATCCCAAATGCTACAAATAAGACCTGGGGCAGTCAAATAAGTAAATATTACATTAAAAAGAAAAAAGAGGCTAGAACTTTATCTTAAAGGCTACAGGAAGGCATAAAGGCACTGAAGCAGGGAAGTGACATGACCGAAATTTGGGATTTTGTACATATGTGTTTCAGATCACTCTGGCAGCAAAATTGGAAGATGCGTTAAAAGGACCCCAGACATGTGAAGAGCTGTCCAGCCAGGGCACCCAAAGATCCTTAGGAGGAAGAGTCCTTAGGATGGTCTGTGGGGTTTAGAGGAGGCGTGCCTCAGGCAAGATCTAGGCATCTAGCCTGGGTGCTGGGTGCACAGTGCCCTGATGACCAAAAAAGAGAACAGGGGAGAAGCAGGGAGGGGGCAGGGGGACATTGACTCTGTTTGTGGAGCCTAGAGAACCTCCAGACAGAGGGGACCAGAAGCCTGGGGGGTGGGGCGGTCTCAGAACTTTCTACCAGAAATAGCATTTTCCAAAGAGCTGTAATCATGCCATACATACAAATTAAGTCTGATGGATTAAAAAACTAAGGCTTTTTAAAAACTGGTAAATTGTTTGTAAACTAAACTTTTTATTTATTTCTTTATTTATTTTAATTGGAGGATAATTACTTTACAATATTGCGACTTTTTGCAGGGAAAACCTTCTTAAGCAAAATCCAAAATGCAGAAACCATAAAGAAAAAAACTGATATATTTGCTTATATAAAAATTAAACACATTTCTGTGTTTCAAGAGACATCTTAAAGAAAGTGAAACAAGTGATAGACTGGAGGAAATATTTGAGATGTATAAAGGAGGCAATGTGTTTTTAAGAGTCTATAATGGATTAAAAGCTGCTACAAATCAATAAAAAGACAAGCAGTGTAAAGGAAAACTGAGAAAAGATTATTAACAAGTACCTCACAGGAAAGAAAACACACACAGCCAATACAGAAAATGAAAGATATTTGGAATCAGTGGTAATCAGGAAGAGGAAATTTTGAACTTAATGATTTAACACTTTTCACCCACCAGACTGGCAAAAACCAATAATACTAATAATATATATATACATAAATAGATACACATAAATAAAATTACCTTATCCCATGAGAAAAGTTAAATTCCCAAGCCAGATTCCCACCTGCAAAAAGCTGACATGTTTAGCACCCAGGACCTATCAGCAAAATGACATCAAGTTATTCTTGGGCCAGTCATTTGTGTCACAAGCATATCATAAGATTCTAACAGGATGTTTATTGACTCCAAAAAATCAAAGACACACCTTACTGATAATCCACAATGGATTTCCTGAGTAGGAAACATCCCAAGTTTGGTCTCATTGCCCCCTCTCCAGCCCACCTCAAAGAGAAGCCATAAAACCAAGACCCACATGGGGCTGTAATACTGATAATGATAATTTGACTTCCCTAGTCAAAGATTTTATGCTCCCAGTGCCGGGAGGCCTGGGTTCAATCCTTGGTGGGGGAACTAGATCCCACATAGACCACAACTAAAGATCTCACATGCCACAACAAAATTTCCCATGTGCTGCAATTAAGACCAGGAACAATAAAAATAAATATTTTTTTAAATGGAGTGTCTTATATTTTAGACATGGTACCTATGACATATTTTTTGAAAAAAATTAGGATGATGACAATACTGCCAGTTGCCATGTGTTAGCCCTGCCCTGTTCCCTAGCCTCATCTCCAGCCTTCTTGCCATCACTCAGCTGCGTCAAGTTCAGTCCTATCTTGGGCTTCCGCTCTTGCTTTGTCCTGGAGCCTTATCATGCTGGCTTCGGGAGCTCTCTGACCACCCACACTAAAGTTGCCCATGACCAATCACTTTTGATGACATTATCTTTTTTTTTTTTTTAACTTTCCTTTTCAAAACGATTTCCATCAGTTTTTAAATCACCTTATTTAGAGCCAAGAAGCTTCACCTGGTCTTGTTCAATCCTGTGCTCTGGGGCCAAAAGCACTGCCTGACACATGGTCAGTGGTCCAGATTGTTTGTAGAATGAGAGAAGGTGCTGGGCACCATGTTAAGTGCTTTGGGCTTCAGAGACAGCAGTGCTTGCGTGTGGCATGATTCCACCCCCCACCCCCCGCCCACAGGCAAGTACCTTCATAGGCCTCCTCTGTGTACTCGGCATTGATGAACATGTCTAGGATGTCATTTTCCTCAGCAAAGGCAAGAAGGATCCGCACGATCTCCTTGGTGTTGGGGTTGATGTTTAACAAGGCCTTCATCAGGCAGGTCTTCCCCGTGTCCGAGGCTGTCAGCTTGTGCATGAGGAAGTCTGCGGGCAGGAGGGCAGGATGGAGCCACAGTACAGTGGGGCCCTGGCTGCCCTTGGCCCTCCCAGCCCGGAGGAGGGGAGACTGAATTGTGGGGGCTGCAGCCCCAGACTGTAAGACCCTGCCCAGGCCCTCTGCTGAGCTCCCTGTCCCAAGCTCCTCCCCTCCTTCTTTCCTGTCCAGTTCTTCCTCCTCCAGCCCCCTGGCTGGCCCATCCTCCTCCCAGGTGAGTTACCCAAAGTCTTATCAGAGACCTTTTGCTCTTGGCCTTCTGCACCATCTCCNGAATGATGCTAAAGCTGAAGGTCCAGTACTTTGGCCAGCTCATGCGAAGAGTTGACTCATTGGAAAAGACTCTGATTCTGGGAGGGATTGGGGGCAGGAAGAGAAGGGGACGACCGAGGATGAGATGGCTGGATGGCATCACTGACTCGATGGGCATGAATCTGAGTGAGCTCTGGGAGTTGGTGATGGACAGGGAGGCCTGACATGCTGTGATTCATGGGCTCGCAAAGAGTCAGACATGACTGAGCGACTGAACTGAACTGAACTGAAAGGCACTCTCACACTTCGAGGTTATAGAAGTATCCAAATTCCAGGTACCAAACTGTGTATTAGTTATCTATTATTGCATGGCAAATTGTCATATAATAAGCAGCTTAAAACAGTGCATACATACTTACTATCTTAAAGTTTCTTTTACTCAAGTATTCAGATCTGGCTTAGTTGGGTCTTCTGCTTATACATCTTTCATAAGATTTCAATTAAGGTGCCACACTGGCCTGGGGTCTCTTCTAAATATTAGACTGTGGAAGAATCCACTTATATGCTCTCTTTGTGGGCAGCTAGACTAAGGGCTTCAGGTCCTAGTTGACATAGGCTCAGGGACATCTGCAACATGGCTGCTTGCTATGTCAAAACATGCAAGCCCCAAAGAAACAGAGTTTGCTAGTAAGATAGAAGTGGCAATCTTAGGTGACCTATACTTCAGTAACATCCTGTTACCTTGGTCATATTCTGTTTGTTAGAAACAAGTCACATTTCTGGTCTTCATTCAAGGTGTAGGAGTTACATAAAGATGTGAACATTGGGAGGCAAGGAACACTCAGGCACATCTTAGTCTGTCCACTACAAATTCTCCCAACCATTTTCTTCCCATTAAGTGATATATTTGACAATCATACCATATTAGAGTATATAGATATATCACTTTCTTAAGGTGATTTCTTAATATTTTTATTTATAAAAACTCTTTCTGTGTATTATGTCCTTGATCAATGCTATTTTATAAAGAAAAATGTCATGTGAAAGAAAAAATTAATCTTTCCTAAGTCTCTAATATGTAAGTGAATAAACTGTACTGAATTTATCCTACTCCATAGAACTGCTTTTAAGAAATTCTTAGTTGTCTTCTCCACACCAAAATGCATATAAACATAAAAGTGACAAGGCTTTTCTTATTTGTCATTTGTTATCTCTTTTCAGCCAAAATTTGACTCAACACAGTGGGGAGAATTAAAATTTGGCAGTATTTTCAGCTTAATATACCATCACAAAAACCTTCATCATATCTCTTAGTCTCAAAGAAAACATGTAGAAATTTTCAGGGTCAAATATACGAGTCAAATATTTCGAAGCTATGAAAGGAAATAAAGGAAGTATTGTGGTTTGACTACATTGTTGATGCACTGCACTTAAAAGCTGTTTTGGCATTCTTACTGCAGCTTAAGTAAATAAAACTGGTTTTTTCCTCTTCTGATTTTTAGGTAACAAACTTTTGTATTGCCATATGTTTCACGCACATTTCTGTTAAACAAAGTAGAGAAAAATGACATGTAAAATAGCTTATTTAAAGATTTGTTTCAAGAATCCAGAAAAACTATGCCTGACTTGAGGAATATGAAATTCACCATATTCCCAATATCAAATGCTTCTCTCCAATAATGGAAAAAAATATTCTCTGGTGGTTCAGTGGTAAAGAATTTGCCTGCCAATGCAGGAGATGCAAGTTGGATCCTTGGATTGGGAAGATCCTCTGGAAAGGTAAATGGCAACCCACTCCAGTATTCTTGCCTGAGAAAGCTCATGGACAGAAGAGCTTGGTGGGCTACAGTCCATGGGGTCACAAAAGAGTTAAACGTGACTAAGCAACTAACCAACAATAACAACAGTGCCATGCAAATAACTCTTGAAATGTTGAAGCAAATCTCTAATGTATAAAAATGTCACCTTTTAAAAAACTTTCATGATTATAAAAGGAAAGTTTAGTACTCCTGTGAATTTCTAACAAAACCTGTCTGTTAGTAGGAGCTTATTTTGTTACTTATGTAAAACTGAATAAATAGAAATCTCAATGAAATAGTCAGAATACCAGAGGGGGGAGCTCTCATACCCTATGATAATAGTAGAACCCAACAGGAAGAAGAAAAACTCCTCTTCTTTCCTGGCAAGGACTCAGCAATGAGAGACTGTCAAACTCAGCCACTGAAAATCCCTGGTCTTCCCAACTTCCTCTTTCCCTCTATAATAATGTTTTCCTGTCCATTTTTTGCAGCAGACTTGCACAAAGCTCCCTAGTATTGCAGACCCCAAACTACAAGTCTTTATTCATCTGGAATGAAGCCATCTGGGCTGGAGAAACAACTGCCAGTCTTCTTGCTTAAGGTGAACATATTATATTATATAACAAAAATACATTAGAAGATTTATCAATAGAAGAGTTTTTATTCATTTAATGCACAAACATGATTGATCCATAAAGTGACCAAAACTGATTAAAGGATTTTATAACAAAATCATGGCTTAAGTTAGATTAAATCTTGGAGTAAAAGGTTTATTTTTTTTTAACTCTAAAGCTAATCCAAACTATTAAAACTTTTAAAGTTAAAATTTATAGCATTTTCTTCATGGTAGTAATAAGATACCTACTTTAAAAAAATTTTTAATTGGAGACTAATTACTTTACAATATTGTGGTCGTTTTTGCCATACATTCACATGAAACAGCAATGAGTGTACATGTGTTCCACATCTGAGGGGAGAGGCACAGTCCTGCCCCAGAGCCCTATCTGATGGGGAAGGCCAAATCCTGACCCAGAGCCTGTCTGAGGGGGAAGGCTGAGTCCTGCCCAGAGCCCTGTCCTAGGGGGGAGGCACAGCCCTGCCCCAGAGCCTGTCTGAGGGGTGAGGCACAGCCCTGCCCCAGAGCCCTGTCTGAGGGGGGAGGCCAAATCCTGACCCAGAGCCTGTAGAACGGGGAGTCCAACAGTCTGTTCTTTGCATCTGTGTCTTTTTTGCTATCTCACATATAAGGTGATCGTTACCATCTTTCTAAATTCCATATATATGCGTTAATATACTGTATTGGTGTTTTTCTTTCTGACTTTGCTGTGTATAATAGGCTCCAGTTTCTTCCACCTCATTAGAACAGATTCAAATGCATGCTTTTTAATGGCTGAGTAATATGCCATTGTGTATATGTACCACAACTGTCTTATCCATTCGTCTGCCAATGGACATCTGGGTTGCTTCCATGTAGATGTGTATAAGAGACAGGGTAAATGGCAACCCACTCCAGTATTCTTGCCTGAGAAAGCTCATGGACAGAAGAGCTTGGTGGGCTACAGTCCATGGGGTCACAAAAGAGTTAAACGTGACTAAGCAACTAACCAACAATAACAACAGTGCCATGCAAATAACTCTTGAAATGTTGAAGCAAATCTCTAATGTATAAAAATGTCACCTTTTAAAAAACTTTCATGATTATAAAAGGAAAGTTTAGTACTCCTGTGAATTTCTAACAAAACCTGTCTGTTAGTAGGAGCTTATTTTGTTACTTATGTAANCTATGGAATCCCTATCAAGCTACAAATGGTAATTTTCAGAGATTTATCATAAATAATTTCACAATCCATATGGGATTACAAAAAACCTTGAATAGCCAAACAATCTTGAGAAAGAAGAATGGAACTGGAAGAATCAACCTGCCTGACATCTGGCTCTACTTCAAAGCAACAGTCATCAAGACAATATAGTACGGGCACAAAGATAGAAATATAGGTCAATGGAAAAAAATAGGAAGCCCAGAGATAAATCCACACACCTATGGACACCTTATCTTCAACAAAGGAGGCAAGAGTATACAATGGAGAAAAGACAATGTCTTTAACAAGTGGTGCTGGGAAAACTGGTCAACCACTTGTAAAAGAATGAAACTAGAACACTTTCTAATACCATAGACAAAAATAAACTCAAAATGGATTGAAGATCTAAACGTAAGACCAGAAACTATAAAACTCCTAAGGGAAAACATAACAAAACTCTCTCTAACATAAATCATAGCAGGATTCTCTATGACCCACCTCCCAGAATAATGGAAATAAAAGCAAAAATAAACAAATGGGACCTAATTAAACTTAAAAGCTTTGTACAACAAGGGAAACTATAAGCAAGGTCAAAAGTTAGCCTCAGAATGGGAGAAAATAATAGCAAATGAAGCAACTTACAAAGAATTAATCTCTATAGAAGCAACTCCTACAGCTCAATTCCAGAAAAATAAGCAACCCAATCAAAAAATAGGCCAAAGAACTGAACAGACATTTCTCCAAAGAAGACATACAAATGGCTAACAAACACATGAAAAGATGCTCAACATCACTCATTATCAGAGAAATGCAAATCAAAACCACAATGAGGTATCATTTCATGCCAGTCAGAATGGCTGAGATCCAAAAGTCTATAAACAATAAATGCTGGAGAGGATGTGGAGAAAAAGGAATCCTCTTATACTGTTGGTGGGAATGCAAACTAGTATAGCCACTATAGAGAATAGTGTGGAGATTCCTTTTAAAAATGGAAATAAAACTGCCATATGATCCAGAAATCCCACTGCTGGGCATACATACTGAGGAAACCAGAATTAAAAGAGACAAGTGTGCCCCAATGTTCATTGCAGCACTGTTTACAATAAGATATCTACTTAATAAATTATCTTTAGATAGACCATATATTCAGGGGCTTCTGAAGTGACTCATTAGTAAAGAATCAGCCTGCCAATGCAGGAGACATGGGTTCCATCCTTGGGTTGGGAAGAATCCCTGGAGAAGGAAGTGACAACCAACTCCAGTATTCTTGCCTGGGAAATCCCATGGACAGAAGAGTCTGGTGGGCTATAGTCCATGGGATCACAAAAGAGTTGGAAATGACTGAGTGACTAAACAATAACAACATGCAATATATTGAGGGCAAACTGAAGTCCATATCTTCTTTTTTCTTTTTTGTGCAATTTATTTTTATTAAAATAAAACTTCTCGTATACTGTTTTCCTGTTTAAATGTTAATATTGCTACTTCTTTGAATCCATGAAACACAAAGCGTGTACTAGCATGTCACTTTCTAAAATTTGTAATTATCATTTCTTGCAATAAGTTTTACTGTTGTGAAGAAATTTCTGTGATAATTCTCTTCAAAAAGCATAATTTTGTACAGAGATACAAGTTTTGAAATTCTCACCCATTGGATTTCAAAATGAACCCTTGGCAATTCCATCTAGAGATTAGTTTTAACTTCACTATGGTCACAGTTGCAAGAAATTTACCCACCTAGAAAATTTTATCTTGTACTAATAGAGCTCATGTATTCCTGTTTTAGAATTCCTTTCAAATCATTGCTTTCACAAAGCTCTTATTTTCTGTGATTCTCAGTTTATGTGTGTAGGGTAGATATAACTTTTAAATGAATGAAAATACCCAAGAATATAATTTCTGGTACTATATGTTAGGTACCTCTATTAGCATTAACAAAAATATCAAATATATATGGATCAACTAACTCCTTCTTTAGTCTCTTTCTAATTTTTAATTTAATGTCAAGGGGTTGTGAAGTACCTACTGAAGAAAGATAAAATTTCTAACAATGCAAATTGCATAGCAATGGAGATCAGTGTTGTTAGCTGTGATGCACGCTGGACTTTTGTCCCAGGGGTTGTTTCTAATTAATTGTATTAACTCAAGAATCTAGTATGCAATTGGATAGAGTATGAATTTCCTAGGACTGTTATAACAAATTTTTACCAAACTCTGTGGCTTAAAACAATAGGAATTTATTGTCTCAGGATTTTGAGACCAGAGATCTGAAATCGAGGTTTTGGCAGGACCATCCTCCCTCTGAAGGCTCTAGGAAAGGATCTGTTCCAGGTTTCTCTCTCCACTCCTGTTAGTTCTTTGGCTTGTGGGTGCATTGCTGCATCCTTTCCCGTTCTGTGAATGTGTTTCTTGAATCCAAATTTCCCCCCTTTTTTATTTTCCACAAGGATACCAGTTGTATCAGATTAGAGGCTGACCTGACTAATATTAACTTAAATAACAACTTATATGATGAGCTATATCCAAATATGATCATATTCTAAGGTACTAGGGGGTTAGGACTTCAACAGAAAAATTTTTCAGAATACATTCATCATGTGTATGTATGATAAGTCACTTCAGTCATGTCCAACTCTTTGCAACCCTATGGACTGTAGCCCACTAAAGTCCTCTGTCCATGGGATTCTCCAGGAAAGAATACTGGAGTGAGTTGCCATTTCCTCCTCTAGGGAATCTTCCCGACCCAGGGATCAAATCCGTGTCTCTTTTGTCTCCTATTTTGGCAGGCGGGTTCTTTGCCACAATAAATTAAATGTTATATTACATTAAATTAATGTTGGATATAATCTCAATAAGTTACATTTAAAGTATTTATAAAAATTGTTTTAAGGAGTTTGATTTTGTCAACTTAATAAAATTTCATAGGACATTAGCTGGCATCTTTCTTAATTTTATTTTAAGATATATATATGTGTGTGTGTGTGTGTATATATATATATATGTGTGTGTGTGTGTGTATATATATATATATTTTTTTTTTTTAACCTGCCTCATTGGTTTACCTCCCCTTGTGGATTTTTTCCTCCAAGAAACACCATGAAATAAGAATTGAAGGCCCAGAAATTAAATTCCAGTCTGAGGACAGACTAATTATCACACTGATATTTCTGTAGAAGTTGGGTGCGAAGCTGAGTATTTAGGTTTCTCCTATTTAATCAGTGTGTGGGTGTCCCAGAGCTCTATTGTATTCACATCTGCTCAAAATCCAATAGTGGAACACTCCAAAAAAGCTATCATGTATATTGTTGCTTCTAATCAGTTTTATTAATTGTTTCCTATCTTTCAATAGAATAATTGCCATTACTTTTTATGCAGTCCCCCTTTTTTCCTTTTTATCTCTCACTCTCTTTTTGCTTTTTGTGTTTTGTGCCATTTTGGGCCAGTAATAGAATACAAATCAACTTTGCCATTACTTGGCTATTTTTGTGCTCAACGTAATTTTTTCCAGAAATGAGCTTTAATATTTAGATGTCTGGAGGTGCTACTGGCTTTTTTAGTGATTATGAGCAAGTAGAAAATAGGAAATCCTTATATTAGCAGTTCTTAGATGCTATGTAATCTAAGCTCTTTAGATATATTAATTCACTTTATCTTCACAATAACTCTACGAATATGTAGGTACTATAATGTTTTAATTGTTTATTTTACTTGTGGCTGTACTGAGCCTTCATTGCTGCACACAAGCTTCCTCTAGTTGTGGCAAATGGGAGGTACTCTCTAGTTGCAGTGCATGGGCTTCTCATTGAAGTGGCTTCTCTTGTTGTGAAGCACAGTCTATAGAACATGCTTCAGTAGTTGAGGCACACAGACTGAGTCACTCTGTGCCCTGTGGGATCTTCCCAGACCAGGGATCAATCATGTCCCCTGCCTTGGCAGGTGGATTCTTAACCACTGGATCACCGAAGAAGCCCTGTAGGTGCTGTAATTATAACCCTGATTATATAGGTGAGGAGACTGAAAAGTGAAGTCACTCAGTCATGTCAAACTCTTTGTGATCCCATAGACTGTAGCCTACCAGGCTCCTCTCTCCATGGGATTTTCCAGGCAATAGTGCTAGAGTGAATTGCCATTTCCATCTCCAGAGGAGACTGAATCACAGTATTTTGCTTATTATGTTATAATTACATTTTACATAAAAATGGTAATAAATTTTATGAGTGTTATGAAGCTAGAATTTGTTCAATCCTATTTTTAGGATTAAATTTCACTCTGCTTTTCTCCAAGATGGGTGGTCAGCAAAATTTTTCTCTAAAGAGTCAGATAATAAATATTTTAAACTTAACATGACCATGCTATTTTTATCACAACTAATGAATTTTGTCATTGAAAATATGTAAATAAGTGACATGACTATGTTTCAATACCTCTTTATTTATAAAAAGAGAAAGTAGGACAGATTTTGTCCATGGGCCATAATTTACTAATTTCTTTTTCAGAACATTTTAAAATCCGTTGTGTATTCACTTATGCTTACAGTGAAAAAATTTACTTGAGCTGCTACTTCAATATGCTGCCTAGTTTAATTTTCTTCAGAGAACATTTCAGGAACCTTTGTAGGGTAATGCTTTGCCTTAAAAATAAAAGATTTTTCTCAGTGTTTAAATTTAATATTTGTGATAACTACATATCTAAATCCAGAAAGTAAATGTACTTTTCTAACACACTTTTTATTTTGGCCTCAATTCATCATGATCATGGAGTGGCTTTGTTTGATGCTGATGATCCATGAAAGTACTTATGTTCAAGTGTAGGCCACTAACACCTCCCTGTGTGTTCTGGGCCAGCCTCTAGGTAGTTAAAGGCTGCTTTTCTGTATCTCAATATGATGTTACATTAATCAGCTTATCATGCTGCTGTAAACTTTTAGTTGACATCAAAGAGTCCTATATGTAGCTTTTTATTCTTAGAATTTAAGATTTCTTGAAGTAATCAAGTTTGAACTATAGTGACTAGTACAGTCTCCTGAGTGTAGTAGGTAGTCAGTAAGTGTTTTTTAAATAATTTAATTTCATTCATATGGTATAGTTTTATCCATGAATATTGATGACTGAGTTCTAAACAAAATGTATCAGAAGTGAATGACATACAAATGTCCATTATATAGTTTGATATGTATAATAGATCTTTTAAACATTAGACAGATGAACTTCTGTTAGTTCACTGAAACACTGGAAATTTTTCATTTTCCTTGCTCTCACCTATGGTAATACCACCTTCAAAACAAAACAAAATTATTTACAGTTAAGCCTAAATACCTCTCAAACATCAGTTTGCCTTAGATAACTGTGTAAACTATTCATCCTAAATGAGAAAATAAAAAGCAAAAAACAGTGATTCCAATAATCATAAATTTTAATACTTCTGACTTGAGTACTCTTGAATGATTTATTTTGGTTCCCATTCTTTCCAAATCTTGGTTCCAGAAGCTAAGAGTTTTATAATAAGGCAAAAAAAAAAAAAAAATCCCTGGATATTTATTGGAAGGACTGATGTTGACGCTGAAACTCCCAATACTTTGGCCGCCTGATGAGAAGAGCTGACTTATTTGAAAAGACCCTGATATTGGGAAAGATTGAGGGCAGGAGAAGGGTACAACAGAGGATGAGATGATTGGATGGTATCACCGACTCAATGGACATGAGTTTGGTTAGACTCCGGCAGTTAATGATGGATAGGGAGGCATGGCATGCTGCTTTTCATGGGGTTGCAAAGAGTCAGACATGATTAAGCAACTGAACTGAGCAGATCTGAAGACTCACAATAATGGGGGTGATGAGTTAGAAGTATAAAAAACAAAGCACATAGGATCTAATATGATGGGAACATTATGCATTAATGATCAGGTTGTTGAAGTCATTTAAAGTCTTTGACTTAAACTTTTTGGTTAAGTGCATTATTCTTTTCCAATGATTCTTAAAATGTCACATTTTTCATGGCAACATCATTCTCATAAATAAATGAAAAGAAACTTATTTCTCAAAGTGTCATTTTTTAACACCAAGAGCAGAGAGTTGTAAAATGTGTTTCCTTATATAAGCAGGAGATCAAATGATGAAATCATTTAAGGAGAAAGTTTTCTGAAAAAAAATTTCTTGAAAGTGTTATTTGTATCTTGTTAGGATGGAGTTTAGCTCTGACTTATAGGACCACAAAAACAGTCCTTATTAAACTGTCACTCAGATGCTACACAAGTGAATGGAATAAGCTAATTTAATTAGGTATTTGGGATTTTGCAATTTAACACTGACAGTTGCCTACATGTGGTAGAATGCATATTACTGCTTTTTTAATGTTTCTAAATTTAAAGTTGATGATTTAGTGATGGCAGAATATTACCCTTTTCTTGAGTGTAGTCACTGTTTATATCTGATGTTAAGGGACACGGCATTTTAAAATTCAACTTCATTAGGTTTTTCAGATGGCATGGACTGCTCAAAATTCTCCAGGCCAGGCAATACATGAACCGTGAAATTCCAGATGTTCAAGCTGGTTTTAGAAAAGGCAGAGGAACCAGAGATCAAATTGCCAACATCCGTTGGATAACGGAAAAAGCAAGAGAGTTCCAGAAAAACATCTACTCTGCTTTATTGACATGCCAAAGCCTTTGACTGTGTGGGTCACAATAAACTATGGAAAATTCTGAAAGAGATGGGAATACCAGACTACCTCACCTGCCTCTTGAGAAACCTATATGCAGGTCAGGAAGCAACAGTTAGAACTGGACATGGAACAACAGACTGGTTCCAAATAGGAAAAGAAGGACGTCAAGGCTGTATATTGTCACCCTGCTTAGTTAACTTATATGCAGAGTACATCATGAGAAACATTGGGCTGGAAGAAGCATGGGCTGGAAGTAGCATAGGCTGGAATCAAGACTGCTGAGAGAAATACCAATAACAACAGATATGCAGATGACACCACCCTTATGGCACAAAGTGAAGAACTAAAAAGCCTCTTGATGAAAGTGAAAGAGGAGAGTGAAAAAGTTGGCTTAAAGCTCAACATTCAGAAAATGAAGATCATGGAATCTGGTCCCATTGCTTCATGGGAAATAGATGGGGAAACAGTGGAAACAGTGTCAGACTTTATTTTGGGGGGCTCCAAAATCACTGCAGATGTTGACTGCAGCCATGAAATTAAAAGACGCTTACTCCTTGGAAGGAAAGTTATGACCAATCTAGTTAGCATATTCAAAAGCAGAGACATGACTTTGCCAACAAAGATCTATCTAGTCGAGGCTATGGTTTTTCCAGTGGTCATGTAGAGATGTGAGAGTTGGACTATGAAGAAAGGTGAGGGCCGAAGAATTGATGTTTTTGAACTGTGATGTTAAAGAAGACTCTTGAGAGTCCCTTGGACTGCAAGGAGATCCAACCAGTCCATTCTAAAGGAGATCAGTCCTGGGTATTCTTTGGAAGGAATGATGCTAAAGCTGAAACTCCAGTACTTTGGCCACCTCATGTGAAGAGTTGACTCATTGGAAAAGACTCTGGTGCTGGAAGGGATTGAGGGCAAGAGGAGAAGGGGACGACAAAGGATGAGATGGCTGGATGACATCACTGACTCGATGGACGTGAGTTTGAGTGAACTTTAGGAGTTGGTGATGGACAGGGAGGCCTGGAGTGCTGTAATTCATGGGGTCGCCAAGAGTCAGACACAACTAAATGACTGAACTGAACTGAACTGAACTGAAAGAAGAAGCGACTGGAAAATAGTTATAAATAATAATTTTTTAAAAAAGAGGTATGTACTTGGGTGGGGCATAAAAAAGGGAAATTAATTGAGTATAAAATCCTGTTTCCAAAAGCATGCCCCTCATTCANTTTGCCATTCCCTTTTCCACTGGACCACATTCTGTCAGACCTTTCCACCATGACCCACCTGTCTTGAGTTAGACAAGATTGTGGTCCTAGTGTGATTAGTTTGACTAGTTTTCTGTGATTATGGTTTCAGTGTGTCTGCCCTCTGATGCACTCTTGCAACACCTACCGTCTTATTTGTGTTTCTCTTACCTTGGATGTGGGGTATCTCTTCACAGCTACTCCAGCAAAGTGCAGCTGCTGCTCTTTACCTTGGAAAAGGGGTATCTCCTCACCACCGCCCCTCCTGATCTTGAATGTGGAATAGGATTAGTGCCTTTATAAGACGAAATGTGAGAGAACTTGCTTCCCCTCACTACTTTCTGCCATGTGAGAAGACACCAAGAAGATGGCCATTTACAAACTAAGAAGAGGGCCATCATCAGGAATTAAATAGGTTCTTGATCTTGAACCTGAAGCCTCCAGAACTGGGAGAAATAAATGTTTAATTAGGCCACTCAGTCTATGATGTTTTTGTTATAGAAACCCAAGCTGATTAAAACAGAACAAATATTAATATCTATATTCTGGGATTGCTATGGGTATAAAAATTGTTAATTTGTATGAAATACTTGGAATAGCACCTGGTACAGAGAAATCTTATGTAAGTCACTGTTATAATATTATTACAGTTTTGTCAATGAACAGTGACTAAGTACATATGCCTTGGCATCAGGCAACCAGGGTAACCCTTCGTCCTTGTAAGGATTTACTTTCTTCATCTGTAAAATATGAGATCAGGAAATTTTACTGAAATCAGGAGATACAAACTGAAATGATTTCTGGGTTTCAACAGCAATAATACTATGTGCCAGGCACTAGATGTGGAATAAGAGATGTGGACCCCCCAATGGGGCAGATATCCCTGGTCTTACCAGGGAAATACCACGCTATTTTATTAACTTCGTTTTTACAGATTTGGGAATGAAAGCACAAAATAAAGTTATTTGCACAAAATCACAAGTAGAAGAGCTGAACTTGTACCCAAGCAGTCTGGCTTCAGAAGCCACATTCTTCATCTTTCCATTCTATTTCTCAGGCTTTGGAAAAATTAATGAGCCCTGGTTTAAGACACTAAGGATTGGTGAGGACTGGGTCAAAAACTGGACCATTCATGCCCTACTTAAAGGCTTTCAGGTTCAAAGATTTAAAAGAAAATACTGAGTTGGTCAAACAAAACACACTTTGTTTCATAGGCCTAATTTTACCCAAGAGGCTACTAATGTACAAAGCCCATGTTAGTTTTTTTTTTTTTTTTCCAGTCCTGACATTCTGTTACTTCCATAAGAATCTAAATCATGCACAACTAGCTCTTGCCTGCCTTCTCCTGTTTGAAGATGGAGTAATGTCAGAGAGATGGCCTTCTCAGAGATTTGGTATTTTAACCACCATGGGCTTCCCAGTCTCTCCCCATCATTTGAAATTTCCATTGTTCATTGAAGAGAGCAGAAAATAGGAGTGCAGTGTTTTGATTACTGGAGACACTGAAATCACATGTTCAAACTAGAAGTAGTCTACTTCTATTTTTTCAGTTGCAATTCTGCTGCACTGGAAAAATAAAACAAAAATAATGACTGTGCAGTTTTTCTAGAAGCAATTACTAGGAGAATATCAATAAATCCATTGGTGCCCCTGCTATATCTTGGGTTTAAGCAGACCAGGGATATCTGCCCATGGGGGTTCCACATATTTTGCTCTGGGAGAGATGAAAGGAAGTTCAGTTCAGTCACTCAGTTGTGTTTGACTCTTTGCGACCCCATGGACTGCAGCACAACAGGCTTCCTTGTCCATCACCAACACCTGAAGCTTCCTCAAATTCATGTCCAGTAAGTCAGTAATGTCATCCAACCATCTCATCCTCTGTCATCCCTTTCTTCTCTTGCCTTCAATCTTTCCCAGCATCAGGGTCTTTTCCAATGACTCAGTTCTGCCCATCAGGTGGCCACAATATTGGAGTTTCAGCTTTAGTATCACACCTTCCAAAGAACACCCGGGACTGATCTCCTTTAGGATGGACTTGTTGGATCGTCTTGCAGTCCAAGGGACTCTAAAGAGTCTTCTCCAACACCACAGTTCAAAACCATCAATTCTTTGGCGCTCATCTTTCTTTAGGGTCCAACTCTCAAATCCATACCTGACTACTGGAAAAACAATAGCTTTGACTAGATGGACCTTTGTTGGCAAAATAATGTCTCTGCTTTTTAATATGGTGTCTAGGTTGGTCATAGCTTTTCTTCCAAGGAGTAATCGTCTTTTAATTTCATGGCTGCAGTCACCATCTGCAGTAATTTTGGAATCCAAGAAAATAAAGCCTTTTGCTGTTTCCATTGTTTCCCCATACAGGATGCCATGATCTTTGTTTTTTAATGTTGAGTTTTAAGCCAGCATTTTCACTCTCCTCTTTCATTTTCATCAAGAGGGTCTTTAGTTCCTCTTCACTTTCTGCCGTTAGAGTGGTATCATCTGCATATCTGAGGCTGTTGATAATTCTCCAGGCAATCTTGATTCCAGCTTGTGATTCCTCCAGCTCAGCATTTCACATGATGTATTCTGTATACAAGTTAAATAAGCAGGGTTTTAATATACAGCCTTGATGTATTCCTTTCCCAATTTTGAACCAGTCCATTGTTCCATGTCCATTTCTAACTGTTGCTTCTTGGCCTGCATATAGGTTTCTCAGGAGGCAGATAAGGTGGTCTGGTATTCCAATCTCTAAGAATTTTCCATAGCTTGTTGCGATACACACAGTCAAAGGCTTTAGCGTAGTCAAAGAAGCAGAAGTAGATGTATTTCTTGTATTTCCTTGCTTTCTCTATAATCCAATGGATGTTAGCAATTTAATCTCTGGTTCCTCTGCTTTTTCTAAATTCAGCCTGAACATCTGGAAGTTCTTGGTTCACATACTGTTGAAGCCTAGCTCAGAGAATTTTGAGCATTCCTTTGCTAGTGTGTGAGATAAGTGCAATTGTGAAGTACTTTGAACATTCTTTGGCATTGCCCTTCCTTGGGATTGGAATGAAAACTAAACTTTTCCAGTCCTGTGACCACTGCTGAGTTTTCTAAATTTGCTAGCATATTGAGTGTAGCACTTTAACAGCATAATCTTTCAGGATTTGAAATAGCTCAGCTGGAAAGGAAAGCATGGATTAAGTAAACCAAAAGTAAAAATTAGCTTGGTGATAAAGTGAAGCTGGCTTTAATGAACTCACTTCAGTTCAGTTCAGTTCAGTCACTCAGTCATGTCCGACTCTTTGTGACCCCATGAATTGCAGCACGCCAGGCCTCCCTGTCCATCACCAACTCCCAGAGTTCACTCCTCTTTCAGTATCCTATCATTTTGCCTTTTCATACTGTTCATGGGATTCTCAAGGCAAGAATACTGAAGTGGTTTTCCATTCACTTCTCCAGTGGATGACTTCACTTACAAGACCTCAAAAATCATATCAGGCAGGAAATAAAGCCCTAGAGTGACTAGATCTCTACCAGGAAATTGAAAGTCAGAGGGATAAACTCAGAACTTCAGATGCTTTTACAGACTGGGGCCAAATTCACCCAGGGTTAGGGGATTAAAAAACCAGGCAGAATGACACCATAGCTACAGAGTTAGGTAAACCCGTTGTGTAGACAGAATTCTAGGATAGCTTCAAGATTTCCCATGCTCATCATGTACATGCCCTACATAACTCCTGAGGGCTATGAATTTCACTATATAATCTGTTGAAAATGAGAAGGATTTGTGTTATTGCTAGCTTAAAGATTGAAGATGCTAAGTAGCAAGGAAAGTGGGTGGACTTTAGCAGCTGAAAGCAGCTCATAACTGACATTCAGCTAATAAATGAAGCCCTTAGATTTGTATTCAATATCCAGGCTTCAACAGTACATGAACTGAGAACTACCAGTTGTTCAAGCTGGATTTAGAAAAGGCATAGGAATCAGAGAACAAATTGTCAACATCTGTTGAATCATTGAAAAAGCAAGAGAATTCCTGAAAAACATCTACTTCTGCTTCATCGACTATGCTAAAGTCTTTGACTATGTGGATCACAACAAACTGTGGAAAATTCTTAAAGGGATAGGAATACCAGACCACCTTACCTGCCTCCTGAGAAACCTGTATGCAGGTCAAGAAGCAACAGTTAGAACTGGACATGGGGAAACAGACTGGCTCCAAATAGGAAAAGGAATACATCAAGGCTGTATATTGACACCCTGCTTATTTAACTTATATTCAGAGCATATCACGTGAAATCCTGGGCTGGATGAAGGGAAAACAAATTCTGTTAACAATAAGAATGAGCTGGGGCAGATTTTTTTTCCCCAGAGCCTCCATATGAGTCACCATAGCTATCACTTTGATTTCAGCCTTGGGATATTCTGGGCAGAGAACCCAGGTGTACTGTGCCCAGATTTCTAATCTAAAGAAGTTTGAATTAATGAATGACTGTTATTTAAAGCTTCTAAGTTTGTAGCAATTTATTATACAATAGTAGAAAACTAATACTGATTTTGATACCTGAAAGTGAGGTGCTGCTGTAAATATCAAAAAACATGGAAGCAGTTTTGTAATCAAGCAATGAATGAAGGCTAGAAGAATTTTGAAGAGTATGACAGAAATTGCCTTAATTGTCATGAATATACTCTTATTAGAAACATGGACACTAAAAGCATTGCCAGTGAAGGGGTTTAAGAGACACGAACTTACAGTGATAAAATAAAATTAGCAAGTCGTGAGTATGTAATATACAGAATAGAAAATATAATCAATAACATTGTAATATCTTTAAATGCTAACAGATAGTTACTAGAATCATTATGATAACCATCTTATAGGTATATAAATGTTGGATAACTGTATTGTATACCTGAAACTAATAGAACATTGTGTGTCAATTAACTGTACTTCAATTTAAAAAAGGTTTTCTAAGTCTGGTAGCAGAAGAGGAATTTAAGAGAGGAAGTTAAGAATGAAAAAAATTCATCTTGGCTTGGCTAGTCTGAAG
>SJYA01003251.1:764678-810540 GCA_006410615.1 Neotragus moschatus | reverse complement strand
TTATGTAACTTACATGCAGAGTACATCATGAGAAACGCTGGGCTGGAAGAAGCACAAGCTGGAATCAAGATTGCTGGGAGAAATATCAATAACCTCAGATATGCAGATGACACCACCCTTATGGCACAAAGTGAAGAACTAAAAAGCCTCTTGATGAAAGTGAAAGAGGAGAGTGAAAAAGTTGGCTTAAAGCTCAACATTCAGAAAATGAAGATCATGGAATCTGGTCCCATTGCTTCATGGGAAATAGATGGGGAAACAGTGGAAACAGTGTCAGACTTTATTTTGGGGGGCTCCAAAATCACTGCAGATGTTGACTGCAGCCATGAAATTAAAAGACGCTTACTCCTTGGAAGGAAAGTTATGACCAATCTAGTTAGCATATTCAAAAGCAGAGACATGACTTTGCCAACAAAGATCTATCTAGTCGAGGCTATGGTTTTTCCAGTGGTCATGTAGAGATGTGAGAGTTGGACTATGAAGAAAGGTGAGGGCCGAAGAATTGATGTTTTTGAACTGTGATGTTAAAGAAGACTCTTGAGAGTCCCTTGGACTGCAAGGAGATCCAACCAGTCCATTCTAAAGGAGATCAGTCCTGGGTATTCTTTGGAAGGAATGATGCTAAAGCTGAAACTCCAGTACTTTGGCCACCTCATGTGAAGAGTTGACTCATTGGAAAAGACTCTGGTGCTGGAAGGGATTGAGGGCAAGAGGAGAAGGGGACGACAAAGGATGAGATGGCTGGATGACATCACTGACTCGATGGACGTGAGTTTGAGTGAACTTTAGGAGTTGGTGATGGACAGGGAGGCCTGGAGTGCTGTAATTCATGGGGTCGCCAAGAGTCAGACACAACTAAATGACTGAACTGAACTGAACTGAACTGAAAGAAGAAGCGACTGGAAAATAGTTATAAATAATAATTTTTTAAAAAAGAGGTATGTACTTGGGTGGGGCATAAAAAAGGGAAATTAATTGAGTATAAAATCCTGTTTCCAAAAGCATGCCCCTCATTCAGTCATAAATTCCTTCTTGGTGGACACTTTTTTGTCTATCATAATACCCAACAGCATTTCTTGGCACAGAGATAACTATTAAAATTAATCATTTAGTATAATCTTTCAAGAACTTGGTAGCTGTTGTTCAATTGTTCAGGATGGACTGGTTGGATCTCCTTGCAGTCCAAGGGACTCTCAAGAGTCTCCTCCAAAACCACAGTTCAAAAGCATCAATTCTTTGGCAATCTGCATTTTTTATTGTCCAACTCACATATACACATGACTACTGGAAAAACCATAAAGATGTAGGATGCTACAGTAGAAATCTTATTTCATGGCATTCCATTCAATATCTCTCTGAATGTAGGAAGGAGGGCACCCTATCAGATTTAGCAATTGAAGATCAGTTCAGCAATTGAAGATCTCTCGGAAAACATATGCTTTTAGGACATGTGGAAACTTGTGAAATCTCGTCTCCAGACTGCCATAACACTTTATGCTATAAGTGTGTAAACTGAAGTGATTAATCTCTGGATTCAACAATCTATATACATTAATAATCAAACCAAACTCCCTCAGTGTGAGTCTTTTTTTATAAGTAACATGAATAATCTTTGCTAGCTTTATGGTTCTATTTTGCCCTATAAACTGTAGAAACTTCCATCTCTTTTGTGTTAAATTCTCTGTATTCTTTCTGAATATAAACTGGTATAAACACCATGGAAACTATTTGGAAATATCAGAACAAGCTAAATAGACTTATAGCACATGACCCAAATTTCAATTCCTAGACATATATACAATAGAAATGCATAAATATATGTTCAATTAAAAATATGAGTAAAAATATTTGTTGCAGCTGTAGCTATATTTCAATAGTCCTACTCTTAGTTTTCTAGGCTGCCATAACATGTCCACACAACAGGTGACTTAAACAAGAGAAATGTCTCAGTTTTAGAGGCTGAAAGTTCAATATGAAAGTGTAGGTTTGCAAGGTTGTTCCTTCTATATATGGTAAGGGAGAATCTCTTCCTGATCTCTCTCCCATAGTTTCTGGTGGTTTACTTCATTTTCACATGATGTTCTCCATATATTAGGGGCCCCCAACTTATTAGGAATCAGGTACAGCAGATGAGTGGTGGGTGAATGAATGAACAAAACTTCATCTGTACCTACAGCTGCTCCACATCACTTGCTTTACTACCTAAGTTCCACCTACTGTCAAATCACACCAGCATCAGATTCTCACAGAAGCATGAACTCTACTGTGTACATGCAAGGGATCTAGGTAGCATGCCTCTTATAAGAATCTAATGCTTGACAAACTGAGATGGAGCTGAAGTGATAATATTAGCTCTGGGGCGTGGCTGCAAATACAGATTATCATTATGTATCGCAATGTAATGATCATAGAAATAAATAAAGTACACAATAAATGTAATGCTCATGAATCATCTTGAAACCATTCTCCACCACCCCCACCCCCACCCCCACAACTGATCCATAGAAAAATTGTCTTCTATGAAACCTGTTCCTGGTCCAAAAATGTTGGATATTGCTGCCTTATATGAATATTTGTGGTGACAGTTTCCCTTTGTTAAATTTTTTAAAATTATGAAAGTCTTACAAGACATTTATAGGAGACTTGAAAAACAAAGAACAAACTTACATACAGTTCCACTACATATTACAATTATATTTAAGTTGATAAATTAAGATTTTTACTTGGAGTTTCAATATCAAAGCCATGGTTTTTCCAATAGTCATGTATGGATGTGAAGTGAGAGTCACTCAGTCATGCCTGACTCTTTGTGACTCCATGGACTATACAGTTCATGGAATTCTCCAGGCCAGAATGCTTGTGTGGGTACAGTTTCCCTTCTCCAGGGGATCTTCCCAACCCAGAGATCTAACTCAGGTCTCTCACATTGCAGGCAGATTCTTTACCAGCTGAAACACAAGGGAAGCCTAAGAATACTGGAGTGGGTAGCCTACCCCTTCTCCAGTGGATCTTCCCAACCCAAGAATCTAAATGCAGGAGGTCTCCTGCATTGCAGTGGATTCTTTACCAACTGAGCTATGAATGAAACCCTTAGCTTTCATAAGTTTTTTCCAGTAGTCATGTATGGATGTAAGAGTTGGACCATAAAGAAAGCTGAATGCCAAAGAATTGATGCTTTTGAACTGTGGTGTTGGAAAAGACTCTTGAGAGTCCCTTGGACTGCAAGGAGATAAAACCAGTCAATCCTAAAGGAAATCAGTTCTGAATATTCATTGGAAGGACTGATGCCAAAGCTGAAACTCCAGTATTTTTGCCACCTGATGCAAAGAACTGACTCATTGGAAAAGACCCTGATGCTGGGAAAGATTTAAGGTGAGAGGAGAAGGGGACAACAGAGGATGAGATGGTTGGATGGCATTACCAACTCGATTGACATGATTTTGAGCAATCTCTTGTAGTTGGTGATGGACAGGGAAGCCTGGCATGCTGCAGTCCATGGGGTAGCAAACAATTGGACAGAACTGAACTTCAATATCAAACTCTCAAAATGTCTATTTATTTCTGAATTTCTCTTTAGCTAAAAAAACAAAATTGTGACATTTTGGCTCCACTTGCTTGACTAAGTATGAAAGTGGTGGTGGTTTAGTTGTTAAGCCATGTCTACCTCTTTGCAACTGCATGCACTGTAGCCTGCTCAGGCTTCTCTATCCATGGGATTCTCTAGGCAAGATACTAGAGGGGGTTGCCATTCCCTTCCAAGAGGTCGTCCTGACCCAGGTATTGAACCTACATCTCCTGCACTGGCAGGCAGATTCTTTACTACTGAACCACCAGGGAAATGAAGTATGAATAGATGTCAAATTTCTAATTTATATTCACTCAAAACTTGATATAGTTCCATTTATTTTGGCATCTAGTATCACTGCTAAAAGTCAAGAAAGCTTATTATTTTAATGATTAAAAAAAACTGAATGAGAAAATTTCCCTTTTTATATAATATATAACCAGTCATATTGAATGAGGATGCACACTAATGATCTCAGTTTAACTTGTTTACCTTTATAAATATTTTATATTCAAATAAGATCACATTCTAAAGTCCTGGAGATTAAGATTCCAGTGTATGAATTTTGAGAGGACATAACTCAATCCACAACAGTCCACAAATAAAAAAGGACCTGAATATCCATCAACTCATAATAGATAATGTGCAGTATATTCCTAAAAAGGAAGAAATAGTAAATTTTAACAAGAATAGATGATATATTTACAAGTGAATCAATGTGAATAAATCTCATAATCATGACATTAAACAAAAGCAGCCAGAAATGTACACACTGAATGAGCTCTAGAATATATACTTTGAGAATCAGTGCTGATAAAATCCTAAAATACTGGCTACATTTCAGAGGTAGGAGCAGGCCCTAATCCAGAAGGCTCAAGAGCTGTTGCTGGAGTATATTTAATTCTTTTCTTTTTTCTTTCCTTAATTTTGATTCATTTATTCGTGGCTACAGTGGGTCTCCGTTGCTACATGTGGGCCTTCTCTAGTTGTGGCAAGTGGGGAATACACTCTAGTTGTGATGCATAAACTTCTCATTGCAGTGGCTTCTCTTGTTGCAGAGCACAGAATTTAAAGCTCAGTGGCTACAATGCGAGGGCTTAGCTGCCCCATGGCATGTGGAATTTTCCCAGTCCAGGCACTGAACCCAAGACCCCTGCCTTGGTGGGCAGATTCTTTACCACTGAAGTCCTGGATCAAGTTTTATTCTTGATCCCAAAAATGATTGATGGAATCACTTAATTAGTTAATTTACTTAATTGAGCTGCATAGAAATTTTTTGTTTTTTTTTAATAGATAAAAACACAATATAAAAAGTTCCAGGACACAAAATAAAGGAATAATTATTTTGTATCCTTAAGGAAGCCATTAAAAACTGTCTTAAGTCAGTTTCAATAAAAATATTTTCCAGCTTAAAAAATTGTTCATGATCTAGAGCAAGATGAATGTTTTCATTAATATGCAAACATGATCACACTGAAGCCCAGAATAATTATTTCATTAGTATATATAAAACTTGAGAGAAAAAGTGATTTCACAGTAGCTTTTTGGGGGTAAGTAAATATGCTACAGGTGAAAGAATGGAAGAAAAATCCTAGAAAAAAAAAGGACTCACTGTGAATTGGTTGAGATTCATAAGAAGACTCTGACAAAGCTGAGCAGGAGTTACTGAGGGATTTAATGTGACTAAAACATGAAGGAAAAGTCTCAGTGTGGTTGAAATATGTCTCCTGAAAACTTACAGAATTCACACTTGGAATGCTTTTCTGTATTCTCCTTGACTGTTGATACTTTTAACATGGTTTCCTAATTTACATTTGTTTTGATGCTTTCCTCAATGTCCACAATTTATAATTGATAATGTGTTGAATCACAAATATTTATTTTCTCTCTTCTGGAGATAAACTAGGCCAATGTTGGCTTGGAGTTTAGTTTCTGAGAATATTGGAGACATTTAAAGAAACATCTCCTAAGAATGTTAGATAATTTTTTTAAGTATTACAATGCATAAGTGAGTGGAATTTAAAGTAGATATAAGTCAGTTATCAGAAATACAATAAAGAGCAATACCACAGAGGTTAGGAGATCTATGGCAAATGTTTGTCCTAAGTGCATGTGGCAAACCAAAGCATTTTGATGTTTGAGTATTATGCTTTACATACCTGTGATAGAGGAGACAAAGCCTGGGCTGAGCAAAGTGGAAACTTAGGTGTCCACTGAGTAAGACTGAGACAGCAGAGGATAATATCTTCCTCTCATTTCCATTTGTACAAAAAGAGGAATGTATGATATGGAAAATGACCTATCTTTCCCAACCTTATTTCTAAGCGAAGAAAATACTCACTTAAGAAGCCTTAATAAATCATGGGATTGAGGACTATTTATTGAGACTCTAAATTCACAATTTGCATTAAATATGCTACTAGGCATCTGGCAGAAACCAGCAAAAATTCTCTGTGGAGGAATTCAACTGAAGTACAGATCTCAAAGATTTCCCAAAGTTGAAGTCAAAGAAAAAGTAAGCTCAGACTCAAAAATCACTTAAAATGTTAGAAAACAAAAGACAATGCAAATGAGTCAACAGAAAATAAATCAGCAGTATCACTTCCAAAAACTTGTAAAAGCAGGCATTCCTTGCTTTATTGTGCTTCACTTTGTTGCACTTCATGGGTATTACATTTTTTATGCAACTGAAGTTTTTTGACAACCTTTCATGGGCAAGCTTATTGGTGCTATTTTTCCAATGGCATTATTTTTTAATTAAAGTATATACATTGCTTTTATAAGCATAAAGCTATTGTACACTTAACAGACTACAGTGTAGCATAAATAGCTTTCATATGTCCTGGGAAACCAGAAAATCTGTGTGACTCACTTTATTGTGATATTCACTTCATTTTAGTGATTTGGAACTGAATCCTCAATATCTCCAAGGTATGCCTATAGTAGTATTTTTAGAGAGAATATAAAATAAATTACAATTATTATTTAGAAATACATAAAGAATTAAAAACATGAAAATAATAATATAAAAACTGACCAGGTTAATTTGTAAAAGTACTAATATGAACTGTCAAAAATTTACAAATGCATAAATGAAGTTAAAAATACAATAAATATATTAAACACTAGATACAGTTCAAGAAGACAATGATAAATATATTGGAAAATATACCTTAAGAAATAACTCTGAATTCAGCACACAGAGATAAAAAATACAAAATTGAGACTTATAGATTTATAGAATAAAGTAATAATAATCAAAATTCATCTAAACAAAGATTTATAAGTAGGTCTGGGAAAAAAGATGTAATAACTAAAAATAAATTTTAGAACTGATGAAAAACATCAATCCTCCAACTGACTGGAGGAAGACTAATGAATAAAAAAATGTTAAATTTGAAGAAGTAAAACTGAAACACATTGACAACAAGTAGAAGACTTTAAGATCAAAGATAAAGGGCAGATTTTCAGTAAATGAATGATTATTTGACTGATGGAAATAACAGATGCAGAGACATTAAAATAAGTTCTTCAACATTCAGAGAGGGGAAAAAAAGCAATTCACCTAGATATAATTACATATCCAGAGAAATTATCTTTCTAAAATGAGGATAAGGTGATGGCAAAAGTATACAAATAAAACTCAAGAGATATTATTAACTACACACCCTCAAAACAAGAGTTTTTAAAGGATGAACTTTAGAGAGAAGAAAAAGTTTCCAAAAAGAAGGCATCAGATGAAAAAGGAATGATAAAATTATATTTTTGTGTAAATCTACTCAAATATTCTGAATAAAACAATAAAAACAATCACTCTGAATATTGTGGAGTTGAAAAAAATCAAGATAGAAAATGGCACATATCGCACACAGAGGGTGATAGTGCTTTTAAAGTTCTCCTTTCCTTGTTTTCTTGAGCTGTCTAAAGTGCTCCTTGAAAGATTAGACATAGAGTGTAATTACAAAACGGTACAGGCAAAACTAACAGAAAAGAAAAAGAGACAAATAAGGAAAAGAATGGGTATAGAGGAAAAAGAAATACAGGAAAAGTGTAGTGATTGAGTACACAATAATGATGGTGGAAATAAATCCAAGTTTCAGTTCAGTTCACTTCAGTCGCTCAGTCATGTCCAACTCTTTGCGACCACATGAATCGCAGCACGCCAGGCCTCCCTGTCCATCACCAACTCCTGGAGTTCACTCAGACTCACATCCATCGAGTCAGTGATGCCATTCAGTCATCTCATCCTCTGTCGTCCCCTTCTCCTCCTGCCCCCAATACCTCCCAGCATCAGAGTCTTTTCCAATGAGTCAGCTCTTCACATCAGGTGGCCAAAGTACTGAAGTTTCAGCCGTAGCATCATTCCTTCCAAAGAGATTCCAGGATTGATCTCCTTCAGAATGGACTGGCTGGATCTCCTTGCAGTCCAAGGGACTCTCAAGAGTCTCCTCCAACACCACAGTTCAAATGCATCAATTCTTCGGCACTCAGCCTTCTTCACAGTCCAACTCTCACATCCATACATGACTACTGGAAAAACCATAGCCTTGACTAGATGGACCTTTGTTGGCAAAGTAATGTCTCTGCTTTTGAATATGNCACTTTTATCAAGAGGTTTTTTAATTCCTCTTCACTTTCTGCCATAAGGGTAGTGTCATCTGCATATCTGAGGTTATTGATATTTCTCCCAGCAATCTTGATTCCAGCTTGTGCTTCTTTCAGCCCAGCGTTTCTCATGATGTACTCTGCATATAAGTTAAATAAACAGAGTGACAATTTACAGCCTTGACTTACTCCTTTTCCTATTTGGAACCAGTCTGTTGTTCCATGCCCAATAATAATATAATAATCCATAAAACTGATGCTATATTTACTATGATAATGAGCTAGTACTATTATTTTGCAGATGACATGTCACATTATTTTGTAAGATTGAATTCTTGTTTACCTTATTATCCAGTTCTTTACTCTCTGGGTTACCTTATGGCAAAAGAAAGTTAACAATAGCAATTTTGACAGTTGCTAATACCTGAGAATGATAAGGTTGTCCGTTAATGAGATAATGGCTGAAAAACCTGTTGTATTCACACAATAAATACTATGTAGCCATTAAAAATGTCTGAAAGTAGCATGTAACATTATGAGTTAATCTGCAAAACAAGTTCCACAATATTATATAAAATAAATGTGTGTGTGTGCTCAGTCATGTCCAACTCTTTGAGATGCTTTGGACTGCAGACCCCCAGAGTCCTCTGTCCATGGGATTTTCCAGGCATGATTATTGGAGTGGACTGCCATTTCCTACTCCAGGAGATTTTCCCTAACAAGGGATTAAACCTGTGATTCTTGCCTCTCCTGCATTGGCAGCCAGGTTCTTTACCACTAGTGCCACTTGGGAATTCCATTTACAAGAAATACTTTGTTTCTATAGTTGAAAACTCAATGAAAAACTAAAATTTGTGTGAATATGTGTATGTAAGCATATACAGATGCTTTTTAGCAATAACTATAGAAGTAAAAAACGTATTACGTTGAAAGCAAGGAAAAAATGAATACAGAATTCAAGATTAACTTGGTTCAGATGTGGGGGAGATGGAGTGAGTAGATAGGGTAGTTAAAGACTATTGTTGGAGTTCTCGCTTTTGTTATGGGTGATTATTTCACACTTAAAATATGATTAACAATGTTATATAAGAAGTATATTGTAAATGAGGAATTAGGTAAGAAGCTAGAGTGGTGATGAGTGCGTCATGATATCAATGCTAATATTTGTTTATATTTATGGGTTTCCAGAGTGGCATTGACCATAAAATTAACATATTTTGTTTATTTAACGTCTCCTTTAAAAAGATAAAAAAGATCAGTTACAAACAAAAACAATATACATGTCCCCAGTTCTCCTTTCCCATACATGTGCTGCTGCTGCTGCTAAGTTGCTTCAGTCATGTCTGACTCTGCGCACCCCCATAGATGGCAGCTCACTGAGTGTGAGAAACCATAAAATTAAAAGCAAAAGAATGACCACCCCAATCCAAGTTATTAGTTAACTCTGGATGCAGGGGAGGAGGCTGGAATGAGGAAAAACACATTGGGAACTACTAGTAATATTTTGTGTATTAAATTCAAAGGTGGTTCTATGGCTACCATGAATTATTACATCATTGTTACATGCAACATTTTGGATGTGTATTGTGTTATTACATATCCTATCTGGCCTTATCAATTTCCACTAAAATACCTTCTAGTCGAGTGAGGTATGTGCTTCAAACTGATGTTAAAATTAAATATTTTATTTTCATGTAGATAAATCAGAACAGCATCTAGTACACAGTAAATCCTCAATAAGTGTCAGTTGTTATCATTATTTAAAAGTCCCATAAAAGTCATTTGTAGATCTATCTCACTTCAGCAACTTAACAATCTTCCGGAATCAGTATCTTTAATAACATTTTCTACATAAAGGCTTTCATGTTTCCCAGTAAAATGCCTTTGTCTTGGTCATAGTTTTAAGGTGAAATAGAGTCAAAGGTCAAATTATCAGACTTTTGTGTCAGGTTGAAAGTGTTAGGTAGTTAGAATAGGCAAAAGTAGTCAAAAATAGCGGTGGCTACAAGTCAAAAGAAAGGGGAAAGCCTGTGAAAATAGAACAAAGGACCTTCTGAGGACCGGAGTGAGAACCTCAGCCCTCCTGGCTAGCCCAGTTTACATAGGGCAGGCTCAGAGGGAGGAGAACAAAAACATAAAAAGAGGAGCCAAAATTGAGCCCGCACTCCTTTTGGGTCAGCCTGCCCTCATGCCTCAAGAATGTGTTTTCCTTTGTTTGCCAAATAAAACTGAGCTTCAACCAAGCTGTAACACTGGTCCAGCTTTTACACTGAGCTGTAACACAGGTCTGTCGCTTCAAATTTTTGCTGCAGCAAGACAGAATTGAGGAAATTACACATTCCCCCAACATCTCTGGTGTTGCTTCTTGAATTTAACCTGGCCCCAGTGCAGTGGAGGTGATAAGAAGTCTAGCTGGCAGAAGCTGAATGCAAAGAAAACCCAGTGCAGTGGAGGTGATAAGAAGTCTAGCGTGCTAGAAACTGGGACAGCAGAAACAAACTCAGCAGCTCATGTGACTGTCTCAGATTCCAGAAGACCTCTGTTAAGGTAGGTGGTTCTCACTCCTATGGCTGGAAGGACATACGGCTAACAAAATCTTAACTCCTTTACAATCTCTCATTTCTTATTTCCTCAAACCCCTTGCGAACAGGTGAGTGGCAGTGGTTGCAACTGAGAGACTCTGGCAGGGGCTACTCCCCAGTGTGTCCCGAAGGCTCTACTATCTGCTGTGCCTTAATATCTGTTGACAAACTGGTGAGGGTTCTTCTGTCCTTAATCTTCTTTGTGCCAAGGATCAGGCCAATGAAAACTGTGAGCATAGGTCAAATATATAGCAGATTTTCTGGCAAGTTATGAAGGAGATTCCTCAGCGCATTTTTCCCACTGCTTTTCCTCCCATTCTTCAGCACTTCTCTTCATCTATGCTATTGCTTACAAAGTATTGGGCAGGTCATCATCTTTCCTGAAGGGGAAAAGTTGTGTTTCAAATTGTTTACCTAAGATTGAGACTCAAACCCACGTGGCAGGGACTTTGTGCTATGCTTAGTTACTCAGTCATGTCCAACCAGGACTTGAGCCAGGCCAAGAACCACAGGGCCTGGTTTCAAGACCTAATGAAGCCCTGGTGTTTGATGTCTCATTGCAAAAGATTCAGTGAGAGACACAACAATAGTAAGAGGTAGATTTGTTCATATTCAGAGAGCAGCACATTCCACAGGGTGTGGGCCATCACAGAGGGTGAGTATGAGTGCTGCAGCCAAGAAATGTGGTGTGGTTAATTTTTTATGGGTGGGTGATTTCATATGCTAATGAGTGGGAGGATCATTCCAACAATTGGGGAATCACACATTCCTTGGTCTTTTGATAATGTCTTGGAACTGTCTTAGAGCCTCTAGGTGTGTAATTTAGCTTGCAGATTGAGAATAAAGGTTTAGTTAAATTTGACTTGTCTGTCATCTTGGATCCATCTGATTTTTGGTTTATGTTATGCCTTTGGGCTATGTCATTCTTTCAAAAGTTATGCCCTGCCCTCTTCCCTCCTGTCTTATGCTCTTTTCCTAAGCCCTGTCCAGGCCCACAGTGTTGCCTTTACAATCTTCTGGAGGGACAACCAGAAAATAGTTGGCCCCTGGGAGGGAAATACTGCATAATATCCAATCCCTCTAGCTATTCAGTCCTTCATCTTCCATGTTTCCTACAACATGTGCAACAACAGCATCTCTCAGTGAAGCTGCTAGGGTGGGTGACAGGTACACAATGCCTGCTAGAAGTCGATCTGTTGGTGGCACCCCTTCAAAGGTAATTGGGCTTCCAGCAATAATGTTTGCCACCTTGGGAGTTAGCCCTAAAGGCTTTCTGGGCCCAAACCCTTACCACCCTTCTCCTAAAGTTACAAACACACCCCCAGATCAAATCTCCACTCCAGTTTTATGGAACGTATGGTCTGTTGCTTATTATCAATTTGTTCTTAAGCCCCTTACTAACTCCTACAACCAGGACCCTGCCCCTTTGTAAACAACATCACTCCACCCTGCTTATTATTAAAATATTCTTAATGCCCCTAACAGAATCAGATAACCCACACCTTTGCCGTTACTTCTGTTATTACCTAAAGTGGGTCTATGACAATGAAATATTTACCATTAGAAACGCCTTAAACTGTTCCTATGAAGGACTAGAAGAAGAAATCAGTGACTTACATTCCCTTAGAGCATTAAAAGGATAAGGCTTATGGCTGTTTCACCAGGTTCCTAGTCTCATGGCACAGGCTTGGATTGCTTTACATCATGGTATCTATTCTTTTCCATGGTGGACAAACTGGCAATAAGTTAAAATTACAATTCCTTAATCCTACCCAGCACTAGTCACACTGGAGACCTTGGGGACACCCAACTCCAGCCCAGGGGTCCCAGGAGGTCGACCTGCCTCGACCTGCCTAGGGACCTGGTCCCTGGGAGGTTGTCACACTTCAACTTACTCAGGGATCCACAAGTCCAGGGGTCCCAGGAGGTTGGTATGCCTTGACATACCCAGGGACCCAATTCTCAGGTGCCTGAGCTGCCTCAGCCTGCCCAGGGATTCAATCTCCAGGAGGCTGTCATGCCTTAACCTGCCTGGGGATCTGCTCCCTGACCTGGGGATGGCTGGCTCTCAGGTTGCAACAGTATTGGGTAGGATAAGCTTCAGAAAGACTCACCCTTAAGGAAGTCCACCCATAAAAATAGAAGGAAACCTATTAGTTGTGGAACTGTGCCCCATCTCAGCAATAACTCAGGAGCTCTATGAGAAGCCCATTGCTTTCTGGACAGACTAAAAGAGGCCTTCCAAAAGTTTACCAATCTGGACTTAGACTCTTATGAGGGACAGATAATTTTAAAGGACAAATTCCTGTCCCAATGTACATCAGATATCAGGAAAAAGCTACAACAGCTACAGCAGCAGGACCCTGCTGTCTCTTTAGATGAAATGGTCCAGACAGCCACCAGTACCTTTTATAACAGAGAACAGAAGAGAGAGGCCAAGGCCCAAGAAAAGGAGAAAAGGAAAGAGACAAGACATGCCCAAATGCTGGCCACCATCCAGGGAAGACCAATGGCAAACGCTGAGTCCTTGAAGGACAAGGGAGGAGGCAAATGCGTAATCTGTAGACAGGTGGGACATTGGGCCAAAGAGTGCTCAACCCGTAACAAGTCTCCTAAAATGATTAGCTACAGTTCAGTTCAGTCACTCAGTCGTTTCTGACTCTTTGTGACTCANACTAAAAGAGGCCTTCCAAAAGTTTACCAATCTGGACTTAGACTCTTATGAGGGACAGATAATTTTAAAGGACAAATTCCTGTCCCAATGTACATCAGATATCAGGAAAAAGCTACAACAGCTACAGCAGCAGGACCCTGCTGTCTCTTTAGATGAAATGGTCCAGACAGCCACCAGTACCTTTTATAACAGAGAACAGAAGAGAGAGGCCAAGGCCCAAGAAAAGGAGAAAAGGAAAGAGACAAGACATGCCCAAATGCTGGCCACCATCCAGGGAAGACCAATGGCAAACGCTGAGTCCTTGAAGGACAAGGGAGGAGGCAAATGCGTAATCTGTAGACAGGTGGGACATTGGGCCAAAGAGTGCTCAACCCGTAACAAGTCTCCTAAAATGATTAGCTACAGTTCAGTTCAGTCACTCAGTCGTTTCTGACTCTTTGTGACTCAATGAATCGCAGCACACCAGGCCTCCATGTCCATCACCAACTCCCAGAGTTCACTCAGACTCACATCCATTGAGTCGGTGATGCCATCCAGCCATCTCATCCTCTGTCATTCCCTCCTCCTCCTGCCCTCAATTCCTCACAGCATCAGAGTCTTTTCCAGTGAGTCAACTCTTCACATGATGCGGCCAAAGTATTGGAGTTTCAGCTTCAGCATCCAAATGCCATCAATTGGGACACTGGATGGCACTCTGCCCTCAGGACCCAAGAGCCTCAAAGTCAAGTGCCAAGCCTTCCCTCACGATGGTTTAATAGGACTGAAGCGGCCTACTCCAGCCAGCCCACCTGTCACAGATAACCATCACAGGGCTGGAGCCAAGGGTAGGAAGAATTTCTTGGTTGACACACGGGATACCTACTCTGTGGTGACCTACTCTGGAGCTTTCTCCTCCCAAACCTGTACCATTTTGGATGCTACAGAAAAACAGTTACAGAAAGATTCACTTGAGCACTTTGTTGCTGGGATGGACAAATATTTTTCCACCAGTTTCTGGTGGTCCCTTAGTGTCCTACTGCCTTATCAGGAAGAGATTTTTCCCTGCCTTTGAAATCTTGAAGCTATTGCAATTCTGATAGAAGATGTTTTAAAAATTCTCTCTTGGATGCAAACTAACTATTTTTATCATCTACCAAGTGAAACAACTCCTGAACGGGAGAGGCCAGTTATGCATGTCTGATCAAAGGATCCTCAGATATCAAGTAATACTGATGGAAAATCCAGGCTTGACTATATCCCCTTGTGAGGTTCTTAACCCAGCTGCCCTCCTGCCTACCCCCAAGGGCTCTCCTTTTACTATTACCTAGAAACCTTGGACCAGTGGACAAAAACCCAGAGGGGATTGTCAGAAGATCCTCTGACTAATCCTGAGGAAATATGGTACACTGATCAAAGCAGCTTTCTCTTGGAGGGAAAAGAGCCATATATGCAGTAGTCTCCAATTTTGAGATCATAGAGGCTAAACCTTTGCCACCAGGTATTTCAGCCCAATTAGCTGAGCTCATAGCCCTGACTCGAGCTTTAGAGCTGGGAAAAGGAAAAAGAGTAGCCATTTACACTGATTCCAAGTATGCCTTTCTGGTGCTACATGCACATGCTGCTATTTGGAAAGGAAGAGACCACCTGACCACCAAATCCTTAGGTATTTAGAGGCAGTCTATCTACCCACTGAGCTTTCAGTCACCCATTGTAAAGGACTCCAAAAATGGAGCACAGCAGTTGCACAAGGGAACCAAGCAGCCAATCAGGCAGCTAAGAGAGCAGCATTACAGAACAATGACCTAATAGGGGTTGCCACCTTAGTTCCACAGACTAATTTGCCAGGAACGCCTTCATATATGAAAGGTAAGACTCTTAAAGCTGAGAGTGAGGGCTTTCAAGAAGATCATATGAAGTGGTTCCAAAAGGAGGGACTCCTTTCTCTGCTTGGGAGCCTCCAATGGAAGTTGGTTAGCTCCTTACATGCCACCACTCATTTAGGGAAAAAGGCCTTTCAATATTACTAGAAAGGTCCTTCAGAGGAACAAACCTCCAAATGACTATAAGGCAAATGGTCTCCTCTTGTCCCACTTGCCAATTAAACAACACCCAAGGGGCTTGAAGACCCCAGCTGGCCCAGCCTGTCCAAAAACATGGGACCTTCTCAGAAAAGGACTTCATCCAGATGCCAGTTTCTCAAGGGTATAAATGCCTATTAGTCATGATTGACACATTCACAGGATGGATTGATGGCTTTCCCACCCAGACTGAGAAGGCTGAGGAGGTGGTAAAAAACTGCTCCATGAAATCATTCTGAGATTTGGTCTGCCCAGGTCATTGCAAAATGACGATAGGACATCATTTACTTCTAAGGTTACCCAAGGGGTCTCTAAAGCATTGGGCATTGCTTATTATCTCCATTGTACCTGGAGCCTTCAGCCTTCAGGAAAAGTATAAAGAGCCAACCAATTCTAAAAATCTGTATTAAAAAAGATAACCCAAGAGACCTCCCTGGGATGGAAGGAGGCTTTACCAATAGCACTCCTCCATACCTGTGTTGCCACTAAGGAACAGGTTGATCTCAGTCCTTATGAGATGATATATGGGAGAACTTTTGTTTATGTCAATGATCTCTTCCTAGATCCAGAGGCTCAGACTCTCTGGTCTTATACCATGGCTATTGGGCAATTCCAACAGGATACACGCTTGTGAAGTGTCAGCTAGGACCCAAATGATTCTAAGAGGCACCACTATATTTCCAGAGACACAAGTCCTAACTAAAGACTGGAAAGATGGGTCCCCAAAGACTCAACTTCAACCCACATGGAAGAGCTCTTACTCTGTAATACTTTTTACTACAAAACAGTCAAGGTTACAGAACATGACTACTGGATTCACTACTCACGAGTCAAGCCACAGAAGAGAAAGGAAGAGGACATTCAGTATACCTGTGAGCCCCTTGGAGATCTCAGATACATTTTCAAGATTACAGATGAGTGCCATTATAATGAACACTCCTAAAATTAAGTTTCTGGGGATAAGATTTCTCAGTCAGTCAATCAGTTAAGTCACTCAGTCTTGTCCGACTCTTTGCAACCCCTGAACTGAGGCACATCAAGCTCCCTGTCCAGCACCAACACCTGGAGCTTGTTCAAACTCATGCCAAACAAGTCGGTGATGCCATCCAAACATCTCATCCTCTGTCGTCCCCTTCTCCTCATGCCTTCCGTCTTTTCCAGCATCAGGGTCTTTTCCAATGAGTCAATTCCTCGCATCAGATGGCCAAAGTGTTGGAGTTTCAAGTTCAGCATCAGTACTCCAATGTATATTCAGGACTGATTTCTTTAGAATGGACTAGTTGGATCTTGCTGCAGTCCAAGGGACTCTCAAGAGTCTTTTTTTTTTAATATAAATTTATTTTAATTGGAGGTTAATTACTTTAAATATTGTATTGGTTTTGGCATACATCAACATGAATCCGCAACAGGCAACATTGCAGTTCAAAAGCATCAATTCTTCGATGCTCAGCTTTCTTTATAATCCAACTCTCATATCAATACATGACTACTGGAAAAACCATAGCTTTGACTAGATGGACCTTTGTTGCCAAAGTAATGTCTCTGCTTTTTAATATGCTGTGTAGGTTGGCTATAGCTTTCCTTCCAAGGAGCAAGTGTCTTTTAATTTCATGGCTTCAGTCACCATCTGCAGTGATTTTGGAGCCCAAGAAAACAAAATCTGTCACTGTTTCCTTTGTTTACCCATCTATTTGCCATGTAGTGATGGGTTGGATGCCATGATGTTACTTTTCTGAATGTTCAGTTTTAAACTAACTTTTTCAATCTCCTCTTTCACTTTCATCAAGATGCTCCTTACTTCTTCTTCCCATTCTGCCATAGGGTGGTGAAATCTTATCTGAGGTTATTGATATTTCTTCCAGCAAACTTGATTCCAGTTTGTGCTTCATCTAATCCAGCATTTCTCATGAAGTACTCTGCATATAAGTTAAATAAACAGGGTGACAATATGCAGCGTTGATGTACTCCTTTCCCGATTTGGACCAGTCTGTTGTTCCATGTCCAATCCTAACTGTTGCTTCCTGACCTGCATATCAATTTTTCAGGAGGCAGGTCAAGTGGTCTGGTATTTCCATTTCTTTTAGAATTTTTGACAGTTTTTTGTGATCTTCACAGTCAAAGCTTTGGCATAGTCAATAAAGCAGTAGATGTTTTCCTGGAAATCTCTTGCTTTTCTGATGATCCAATGAATCATCTGAAATTTGTTGGCAATTTGATCTCTGGCTCCTCTGTCTTTTCTAAATCCAGTTTGAATATCTGGAAGTCCACGGTTCACTTACTGTTGAAGCCTGGCTTGGACAATTTTAAGCATTACTTTACTAGTGTGTAAGATGAGTGCAATTATGTGGTAGTTTGAACATCCTTTGGTATTGCCCTTCTTCTGTGGGATTGGAATGAAAACTGACTTTTTCCAGTCCTGTGGCCACTGGTGAATTTTCCAAATTTGCTGGCATATTGAGTGCAACACTTTCACATCATCTTTTGATTTGAAATAACTCAACTGAAATTCCATCACCTCCACTAGCTTTGTTCGTAATGATGCTTCTGAATTGATGCTTTTGAACTGTGGTTGGAGAAGACTCTTGGGAGTCCCTTGGACTGCAAGGAGATTCAAAAAGTCCATTCTGAAGGAGATCAGCCCTGGGATTTCTTTGGAGGGAATAATGCTGAAGCCGAAATTCCAGTAATTTGGCCACCTCATGTGAAGAGTTGACTCATTGGAAAAGACTCTGATGCTGGGAGGGATTGGGGACAGGAGGAGAAGGGGACGACTGAGGATGAAATGGCTGGATGCATCACTGACTGGATGGGTGTGAGTCTGAGTGAACTCCGAGAGTTGGTGATGGACAGGGAGGCCTGGCATCCTGTGATTCATGGGGTTGCAAAGAGTCTGACATGACTGAGCAACTGAACTGAACTGAACTGAACTGAAAGCCTGCTTGACTTCACATTCCAGGGTGTCTGGCTCTAGGTGAGTGATAACACCATTGTGATTATCTGGGTCATGAAGATCTCTTTTTGTGTAGTTCTGTGTATTCTTGCCACCTCTTCTTAATATCTTCTGCTTCTGTTAGGTCCCTACCATTCCTGTACTTTACTGAGCCCATCTTGGCGTGAAATGTTCCCTTGGTATCTATAATTTTCTTGAAGAGATCTCTAATCTTTCCCATTCTGTTGTTTTCCTCTATTTCTTTGCATTAATCACTGAGGAAAGCTTTCTTATCTCTTTGCTATTCTTGGGACTGTGCATTCAAATGGGTATTTTCCTTTTTCTCCTTTGGCTTTTGCTTCTCTTCTTTCCTCAACTATTTGTAAGGCCTCCTCAGACAACCATTTTGTCTTTTTGCATTTCTTTTTCTTGTGGATGGTTCAATCACCACCTCCTGTACAATATCATGAACCTCTGTCCATAGTTCTTCAGGCACTCTATCAAATTTAATCCCTTGAATCTATTTGTCACTTCTACTATATAATCGTAAGGGATTTGATTTAGGTCATACCTGTATAGTCTAGTGGTTTTCCCTACTTTCTTGAATTTTCTTCTGAATTTGGAAATAAGGAGTTCAAGATCAGGTCCAGGTCTTTTTTTTTTTTTTTTTTTTTGCTGACTGTATAGAGCTTCTCCATCTTTGGCTGCAAAGAATATAATCAATCTGATTTTCGGAGTTGACCATATGGTGATATCCATGTGTAGAGTCTTCCCTTGTGTTGTTGGAAGACAGTGTTTGCTATGACCAGTGCACTCTCTTGTCAAAACTCTGTTAGCCTTTGACCTGCTTTGTTTCATACTCCAAGGCCAAACTTGCCCGTTACTCCAGGTATCTTTTGAATTCCCACTTTTGCATTCCAGTCCCCTATAATAAAAAGGACCTCTTCTTTAGTTCTAGAAGGTCTTGTAGGTCTTCATAGAACCATTCAGCTTCAGCTTTTTTAGCATTACTTGTCGGGCATAGACTTGGATTATTGGGATATTGAATAGTTTGCCTTGGAAACAAACAGAGATCATTCTGTCACTTTTTAGATTGCATCGAAGTACTGCCTTTCAGACTCGTTTGTTGGCTATGATGGCTACTCCATTTCTTCTAAGGGACTCTTGCCCACAGTAGTAGATATAATGGTCATCTGAGTTAAATGTACCCATTCCAGTCCATTTTTTCTTTGCTGATTCCTAAAATGTTGATGTTCACTCTTGCCATCTTCTGTTTGACTATTTCCAATTTGCCTTGATTCATGGTTCCAGGTTCATATGCAATACTGTTCTTTACAGCATCAGAGTTTACTTCCATTACCATTCACATTCACAACTGGGTTTTTGTTTTAGCTTTGGCTCTGTCTCTTCATTCTTTCTGGAGGTTTCTCAGGATAGCTCTAAAGAGCCAACATAGCTTGGCAGTGATTGTACTCCAAAAAAGACAGGAGATAAGTCTCCTGATCCCTTAACAAGGAGGAACTTAAGCCATCTTAAATGAGATGTGTTGTTTCTGAGTAAATAGCTCTAGTCAAGTTAAAAAAAAAAGTCTCACTGTCCTCAATAAAAACATTTAGATCATATGATATCTCAAAGAATGAGCCAGAGAGTTCTCGGGGTGGCTACATGTATCTCTTTGGGGGATTCTTCCCTGGAAAAAGGAGATTTGGAGTTGGCTATCACCATATTGCAGAGAAGACAATGGCAACCCACTCCAGTACTCTTGCCTGGAAAGCCCCATGGACAGAGGAGCCTGGTGGGCTGCAGTCCATGGGGTCGCTAAGAATCAGACATGACTGAGCGACTTCACTTTCACTTTTCACTTTCATGCATTGCAGAAGGAAATGGCAACCCACTCCAGTGTTCTTGCCTGGAGAATCCCAGGGATGGGGGAGCCTGGTAGGCTGCCATCTATGGGGTTGCACAGAGTCAGACATGACTGGAGCGACTTAGCATCACCATATTGATGTTGCTTATGTTTGCTTCATGTATTATTAATTGTCTAACCCATTTTGTCTCTGTCCAGGTCAACAAGCTACAACATGCAGGGCCAGTTCAAAAAAGTATTTATACAACTACACCCAACCACGGAAAATGTCATTCACCCTTAAATGGACAGCACCATAAGGACTCTGAGGCTTGAGATTAACAAGAAGGGGGTGCCCAATGTCCCTTGCCATCCCACCTCAGTGGAAGTAGCCAGAGAGACCTCAATGCCCCTATTTCCAAACAATTGGGCTTCTCATCTCTTGGGGAATGTTAAGTAATTAGAATAGGAAAAAGGAGTCCAAAATAGAGGTGGCTAAAAGACAAAGAAAGGAAAAAGCCCATGAAAAAGAACAAAGGAAGGTCCAAGGACCAGAGTGAGAACCTCAGGTGAAGCAAACAGTCCTCTTGGCTAGCCCAATTTACATAGGGCAGGCTCAGGAAGAGGAGAAAAAAAATATAAAAACAGGTGCCAAAATTGAGCCCCATGCTTCTTTTGGGTCAGCCCACCCTCACGCTTTGAGGGTGTATTTTTCTTTGCATGCCAAATAAAACTGAGCTGTAACCAAGCTGTAACACTGGTTGTAACACTGAGTTGTAACTGAGCTGTAACACAGGTCCACCACTTCAAATTTTTCCTGCAGTGAGACAGAACTGAGGAAATTACACACTCCCCCAACAAAAGCATTTGGTAACAAAATAAGCCATTCATTATATACAAATAAGTAATACAAATATTTATTAGAATTATCTAGCTTACTTTCAATACACTAACATTAAAAGAAAAGAGAATTAGAAAGAGTAGAGGATACATCACCAAATTGGGTTTTGACCAACATTCAGACTTAATCAGTGCTGGGAAGTCCCATATCACCGCATCTCTGGAGTCCCAGTTGGGAAAAGTTCCCAGGCCATGCATATTCTCCTTGGATGAGACTTCAAAGACTGCAGTTCAGGCCTCCTGGTTATAATCCCAGGATGGTAACAAACTGATATAATCATCAATCTGTGACCAAATTGCAGTTCTGGTTTCATGTTAATGTTGTTTCTTTTGTAGTGTAAAACTTGGAATATAGTTAAGCCTGGAGCTTGGTTAGACAGGCCCCTTCCAGGGTTTCAACAATCTCAAGATTCCTTCCCCATCTTATCTATCTATCTGTGTTGCAAGTGCCAAAGCCTTTGACTGTGTAGATCACAATAAACTGTGAAAAATTCTGAAAGAGATGGGAATACCAGACCATCTAACCTGTCTCTTAAGAAACCTGTATGCAGGTCAGGAAGCAACAGTTAGCACTGGACATGGAAAAATAGATTGGTTCCAAATAGGAAAAGGAGTATGTCAAGGATGTATATTGTCACCCTGCTTATTTAACTTACATGCAGAGTACATCATAAGAAACGGTGGGCTGGAATCAAGATTGCCGGGAGAAATATCAATAACCTCAGATATGGAGATGACACTACCCTTATGGCAGAAAGTGAAAAGGAACTAAAGAGCCTCTTGATGAAAGTGAAGGAGGAGAGTGAAAAAGTTGGCTTAAAGCTCAACATTCAGAAAACAAGGATCATGGCATCTGGTCCCATTACTTCATGGGAAATAGATGGGGAAACAGTGGAAACAGTGGCTGACTTTATTTTTGGGGGCTCCAAAATCACTGCAGATGATGATTGAAGCCATGAAATTAAAAGACGCTTACTCCTTAGAAGGAAAGTTATGACCAACATAGACAGCATATTTAAAAGCAGAGACATTACTTTGCCAACAAAGGTCCATCTAGTCAAGGCTATGGTTTTTCCAGTGGTCATGTATGGATCCGAGCATTGGACTGTGAAGAAAGCTGAGTCCTGAAGAATTGATGCTTTTGAACTGTGGTGTTGGAGAAGACTTTTGAGAGTCCCTTGAACTGCAAGGAAATCCAACCAGTCTATCCTAAAGGAGATCAGTCCTGGGTGTTCATTGGCAGGACTGATTTTGAAGCTGAAACTCCAATAGTTTGGCCACCTCATGTGAGGAGTTGACTCCTTGGAGAAGATCCTAATGCTAGGAAGGATTGGAGGCAGCAGGAGAAGGGGACAACAGAGGATTAGATGGCTGGATGGCATCACCGACTCAATAGACACTGGTTTGAGTAGATTCTGGGAGTTGGTGATGGACAGGGAGGCCTAGCATGCTGCGATTCATGGGGTCGCAAAGAGTTGGGCACAACTGAACTGACCTGAACTGTGCTGCAATTCTTACAGTCACAGCAGGCAGTCACTCATAGTCACTCCCAGTCAGGGCAGTGTCCAGGCAAATTAGAAGCAAGGTCAGAGGCCTGCTCTGCTTTGTCTCTGAAGCCTAAACAAGATTATTCATTTAATTCCCCTGACAGACTCTAAATAATAATCCATTTATTATAAAATGCCTGAAAAGAATTCAGGCAGTATGCCATCATCAAAATACAATGTGAGATTCAGAAGACCTGAGTTCAGTTTCCATTCTGCTGCCAATTAGCCTGTGGCTGTGGCCACTTAACTTCTGTGTAAGTGACCCAGAAAGTGACCTGAGTTGGATAAGGTTATATCTTAGGCACACTTCTAGCTTGAAGATTTTGTCACATCTTTGATTTCTTTTCCTATTACCATTCATACTTTTGTAGACTTGACAAGAGTAGGTGGAAAGGAGGGTACATTCATGTTAATTTTCCAAGATAAATTTGGCTGCCTATTAGTCTATTTTTTAATCTTTTGTTTGCCTCACTTCTGCTTTATTTTCTTGTCTCTTTTCGTTTTATGTATATCAACATAAAGTCATTGACTTTTTTTTTCTCTTCATCATTTTCATTAGGAAAAATAAAACCCATGCCTTTGGAATAACACTGGAGTTTTCTAAAACTATGCACCAAGCCACAACCATAGTAGTTTGTTTTTTTCTGTTTGTTTTTTGTTTTTAGAGAATGCAGTATACTTTCAACCAACTCTCTTTCCCAGTGGTTCAGAAGTGATATTATGTTGCACATCACTAAATCATTGAAAATATTTTACTAACGTGGAATTCATGAAATTTAGTCTGGAGAGACAGCAAAAAAAAAAGAAGAGAAGGCACTCACCTTTCTATTACTTGAAAAGTACTTAGGTTGCCTGTAGGAAGCAATGAATAAAAATCAGGTATTATCAGCACTAATACTAATTAAGTGGAATTAAACTTAATAAGTTACACCTTATACACTATCAGTCAGTTATCTGGTGGGAAAATACAATTTTTAGTACAGTTTGGAGATCGTTTTTGTAACATATAACAGAGAGGCACTGGGCTCCTGGAAGTAGGACAAAAGGAACAAAACTAGTTTCTGGGAGTAGTGAAAACATGCTTCACTGATTTTGTATTTGCTTAGGGATAATATTGGAAAAAATGAAGCATAATTAAGTAAAAATGTTATAACTTCCATATTGATAAACAAGTGTTAAAACAATGAGCCCTCACTTTGGAAATAATAGTAATTATTCATACAAATGCTATTTTAATGTACTTCACATATTAGTCTAAAAATTATGCTGTAGATAGAATAACCAGGAGGATTCAAATATAAAATGCATAAATGTTGCTGGGAATGTTAGCTGTTAATTATAAGCAATGACTACCATAAATTGTATGGCTAATGAGAAAGCAAATGTTATTATTTATAGAGAACTCAACATCCATTCAAATAGAATCAATTCTCTATCTACTGTGATAAAGATTTTGATAGATATTAGATTTTATGATCTTCAAAATAAAAGGGAAAATGTCCAATTAATTTTATAGGAAAAAAGATTTTTAGAACAGAAAAAGTCAAGTAGGTGTTGCTTCTTCCGCTACTAACACATATTAGAGTATGAAAGATTGCAAAAGACAGCAACTTCCTCCAAAGAAAGCACTGTGCATGTTTTCTGAACTTTCCAAAAAGCTCTCATACCTTTATTAACAGGGATATGTTCCAAGACCCCCAATGGATACTTAGAGAGCACCAAATCATATCTATACTATGTTTCTTCCTACACAAACATACCTATGATAAAGTTTAATTTATAAATTAGGCACAGTAAGAGATTAACAATAACTAATAATAAAATAGAACAGTTTTAACAGTATACTATAATAGAAGTTTAATGTAGTCTATCTCTTTCTCAGAATATTTTGTACAAATATAATGCTGTTTCATCTTAACCAAGCACTTCTCAGGCACTGTAGCCATAACTTATGCAGTCTGAGCTGTGACAGCAAAATTAGCATGAATTTCTTTTCATTCTTCAGTTTCAAAGATATAAATTCATTCTTACCATAACATTTTAGCAATATCAATATAATAATTTTTTTCTTTCCTTATTAAATGTAGAACTTTAAATTTTTCACTTTGCAGCTTCTTTCTGGCATATCTGAATTACTAGCATCACTGCTCTTGTGCTTTGGGACCATTTAATGAAATAAGGATTATTTGAACACAAGCACTGTGATACCTAGACAGAAGATCTGATAACCCAGCTGATACTAAGTGACTAATGGAAGGGATGTGCTAGAAAAAGGAGTGATTCATGTTTCAGGTGGGGTGGAGCAGAATGGCATAAGATTTCATCTCACTCCTCAGAATAGCATGGAATTTAAATATAAGGAATTATTTATTTCTGGATTTTTTTCATTTAATATTTTCTGACCATGGTTGACTATGGGTAACTGAAACCTTAGAAAACAAAACTGTGGATAAGAGAGGACTACTATATACTTTCTGAATATGTCTTTCAATAGTATAAATTGATAAACTATATAAAGAAGCTCATTAGTTGTCAACCATCTGTAAGAGAATATTAACTTTATCAAGCCAGATATATAGAATACTTCTATGTTCAACATTCTTCCCTAAATAGTAGGTGTATATATGCATTGGTTACAATGACAAATAATAAAATAATATTTCCCTGTGTTTTTTCAGGTTCCCTTCCTTATTCTTCCATTTATGAAAATAAGAATATTAAATAAATTACTCTAGAATATTAATCTCACTTGAAGATTGAATGGCAGCCAGGCATTTTCTTAGGAAACATTTAAAGGACAGAAGTACTTAGAAAACTGAAGATTTTAAAAGAGCAATATTTTAAATGTATCATTTTCTAACATATCTTAATTTTTAAATTTATTTTATTTTTCAAAGGGGAAAGAGGAAAAATTGCAAGGAAAAAAATCTAACAGAAAATAAAGGCATAATATCTTGAATTGATTCTTTCTAGAAAACTAATGAGTCAGTTCAGTTATGAGTCAATGGAATATTCTAAAAAGAGTCTGTATTTTAACTTGTATATTGGTTGTACACTAATTAGAAAAAAATAACATTAGGAAATTGGAGGATTCTGGGAAAATTACATCCTAAATACAATAATGCCTTTTCTTTTTCTCCAAACTTGACTTTTCATGTATGTGTCCTTCTGTGTGCACATGTAAGAGTATTGTGGGTAAGAGAGGGAGAAGGTTAATCCTGAAAAAATATTATGGGCACCCTAATCTGTTTCCAGTGTTCCATGACAGTCTGGGTAGATGTGGAAAGAAGAAGAAGACCTCATATTTGGAAAGGAAAGTTGACTATCCAAGAAAGCTGAGAGCAGATAAGTACCTGAATATGGTAGCTAACAAAGTACTCTTAATCATTTATGTACTATTACCTTCTTAGCCATCTGTTTCATTTGCACTCACTTATTTTACATGTATTGAGTGTCTACTTATTAGAATTAACTTGATACTGGGGATGCAATGGAAACAAAATAAACTTGATCCTTTATCCTTATGAAATTATCAGTCTGTCTGGGGTTAGGGTGGTGGACATGTGATGGATAGGAATTAATCAAATACAAAAAAAAAAAAATAATACTCCTTTCCAGAAAAACATAAATTGAAAACCATAAAAAACATAATCATGCCAGAGGACATCAAGGAAAACGTTCCAAAGGCAGTGGCATTAGTACTGTGACTGGAAAGATGGCTAGGGGTTAATCAGCTCAGCAGACAAAAGATTTGGAAAGGGCAAAACTCTTTCAGGCCGACGGGAGCAGGGTTCAGTGACTTCAGTGGTGATCCACACTCCCAGTGGAGAGACCTGGGTTCGATCCCTGGCTTGGAAACTGGATCCCACATGCCACAACTAAAGATCAGTTTCAGCCAAATAAATAATTGTTTTTTAAGGAATTTTAAGAAGAGAGAGAAGGGAGTATGGTTCATTTAAAGAAATGAAAGTTGGGCAATTTGACTGGAATAAAGAGAAGGAAGAATTGCATATCTTGATTCCAGAGGCATTGACAGTGACTAGATTTTGTCCTTAAAGCTAAAGTTATTGACTGAAGTATTTAAATAGAGGACTACATGATAAGGTCTATAGTATATAAAAGACTTCTATGACTTATCTGGAAAAATGGTCTAGAGGTTCTCAAGAGTAGATGTGCAGAGACTATTATCAGACCACAACCATAGTCAGGAAAAATTTGATAGTGATGGCCCTACAGATGGTGAAAAGAGGACAGACTGGTGAGATATTGGGTGGGGGGGGCAGATATCAGGTTCTAGTAGTAAAATTTGAAAGACCATCAGTTTATTGCCACAGTTTATTTGTTTTGGGTATATTAAATTTGAAGAACACTTGCATTTTACAAATATGTAGGTGTGTGTAAATAGAAGTGTAACTTTTGTCTCAAGCAAGAGTCTTAGATTTAGGAGTTAGCATCAGATATGTGATATCTGAAACTAAGTGGAACAGTTAGTCAGAATCATGTAGAAATATGAAGGAAAAGAATGTTACATTATCAATTTTGGATTGGAATTAAGAAATAAGAGGAAGAATAAGAAGGAGAATGGTTCAAAGTGACCAAAAAGAAGAAGCAGAAAGTTAGGGGGAAAGTTAGGCAGAAAAGAAGAGTAGTACATTTTTTTTAATTGAAATTATATAAAAAGCCACTGGACTAATAATGTGCATTACCAGGAACATGGATGGTCATAGACATTATTGGAGTCTTTGACAAGAGCAATTTTAGTGGCTAGCTGCATAGTAGGAATGGAAATAGGATTGCCTTGGGTTCGTAAGTAAGTGGAATCTGAGGAAAGGGAAAAAGGGAGTGAAGGTACTGTTGGAGTGGGAAGATAAAAATAAAAGCTCCCTGCTTCTGTGTAACCTCATGAGAATGAGATATAATTGTTTATGTTGGAAAGCTGATGAGAAGGAGACAGTTGAGAAGGAAATATTTAACATAGGAAATAGAATAATACAGAAAATGTTGCATATGAAATAGTAGTGGGACTTCCCAGGTGGTGCTTGTGGTAAAGAACCACCTACCAATGTGGGAGACAAAAGAGACACTGTTCAATCCCTGAGTCAGGAAGAACTCTTGAAGGAGGATGTGGAAACCCACTCCAGTATTCTTGCCTAAAGAATCTCTGGACAGAAGGACCTGATGGGCTACTGTCCCTAGAGTCACAAAGAGTCAAACACAACTGAAGCAATTTAGGGCACACTCACAGAATAGTAGTAGGAGCCACTGGGATCACCTTAATCCAATCAGGCTTNGGAAACCCACTCCAGTATTCTTGCCTAAAGAATCTCTGGACAGAAGGACCTGATGGGCTACTGTCCCTAGAGTCACAAAGAGTCAAACACAACTGAAGCAATTTAGGGCACACTCACAGAATAGTAGTAGGAGCCACTGGGATCACCTTAATCCAATCAGGCTTTTCAGTTCAATTCAGTTCAGTCGCTCAGTCGTGTCCAACTCTTTGCAACCCCATGAATCGCAGCATGCCAGACCTCCCTCTCCCTCACCATCTCCCAGAGTTCACTCAAACTCACGTCCATCGAGTCCGTGATGCCATCCAGCCATCTCATCCTCGGTTGCCCCCTTTTCCTTCTGCCCCTACCAGGCTTTTAGCTCAAAACTTTTGGTATGACTTCTTCTACCTCTACTTTGCCCCATACTGTAGGGTGTAAATTTCCAGGGATATCAACTGTTTTATAGGACTCCTTTTATTTTATATATTTAGTATACTCTGATTTTCATCTCCTAATCAGCTTAAGGCTACTGATAACTCTGCTCTGCTTTTTTGGTGGCTTACGCATAGTTTTTAGCATCTTGCTCTTTCTTGGTCAAAATTTCAGCAAATGCATTAAGGAAGGAACCCCTTGAGTTTGACAATACTTTCCTATACCTTCTTTCTCAAGATTTTGGCTTATTGAATCAGGGATCAGCAGTAAAATTTATCTCACTTGCCCTTCTGAGGTTGAAAACAGTTTGCCTTGTTCTGCTGATTCTTTGTTGTATTCCCATTTTAGCAGCCTTCAGTTCTATATTAGCAAATATCCTGAGTAGAAGAGTAACTAATGGGATTCCCTTTCTCCAAGATTTTGGCCTCTCAAGAGCCAGTTTCTTCAGCAACTCTGTAATGGATTCCAAATGATTTTATATTTTATCCAACTCTTCTGGTGGTTCCCAGCAGGAGCATGGCTTTGCTGCAAGCTACTTCATCGTATCCCAGACTGGCAGCGCTGTGCTTCAACTAACTCCAAATATCTAGACTGATTTATTAAAAATCTCTAGTTACACTCAAGATGTTCTCTTATTTTACGCAGTTAAATTATTATAGTGGCAATTCATTCAGGGTTCTGATTTTGCATGGAAACCTTTAAAATGGTATGCTGTTAACATTCAGTAGCCAGTGTGAAAGCAGAATTCTTCCCCTTGGGGACAGTGCATAATCTTCAAAAAACTGATAAACAAAGACCAACAGTTTGGGTTCGATTCACAATTCTCAGGCCACACATTTTAGAATGTCCTCAGAAGAGGAAAGGCCTGTTTTCTTATTCTGATGATCTGGGGAAAAAAGAAATGCTGAAACCCTGAAAACTAATACAGCACTCCTTAATATTTATTAACAGGAAATGTTTTATTTTGCAAAATTTATAGACATGCGAAGAGTTGACTCATTGGAAAAGACTTTGATGCTGGGAGGGATTGGGAGCAGGAGGAAAAGGGGATGACAGAGGATGAGATGGCTGGATGGCATCACTGACTCGATGGACAGGTGTCTGAGTGAACTCCGGGAGTTGGTGATGGAAAGGGAGGCCTGGCTAACTGCGATTCATGGGGTCGGATCCCAGCTTGATCCCAGCTTGTGCTTCTTTCAGATCAGGACCATGCATGATGTACTCTGCATATAAGTTAAATAATCAGGTTGACACTATACAGCCTTGATATACTCCTTTCCTGATTTGGAAGCAATCTGTTGTTCCATGTCCATTTCTAACTGTTGCTTCTTGACCTGTATATAGATTTCTCAGGAGGCAGATAAGGGGATCTGGTATCCCCGTCTTTTTAGGAATTTTCCACAGTTTTTTGTGATCCACACAGTCAAAGGCTTTGGCATAGTCAATAAAGCAGAAGTAGATGTTTTCCTGGAACTCTCTTGCTTTTTCTATGATCCAGTGGTTGTTGGCAATTTGATCACTGGTTCTCAGGTATATGAAAGACAATGAAAACAAAGCTAGACTGAGAAGTCTGAGGGGGTTTCCTGAATGGCATTAGTGGTGAAGAATCTGCCTGCCAGTGCAGGAGACATAAATGTTCATTCTATCCCTGGATCAGGAAAATCCCCTGGAGGAGGGCAGACAACCTATCCCATTTTTATTGCCTGTAGAATGCAATGGACAGAGGAGTCTAGTGGGCTACAGTCCATGGAGTCACACAGAGTTGGACACAAATGAACTGGCTTAGTACTTATGTGTGCAATGTTTCTGGGGAAAACAAATAATAAAATAGTGATAGCTAGCATAAAGCACAAAGTTCCGTTATGCTTCCTACCTGTAGGATTTTCCTTCATTCTTAAGAATAAAGAATGAAGAAATTGACCCTCTCCTGTTATTAAGGCACTAAATTGAGAACAGTTTATTTGCTTCCCTAAAAAACTAAGTCAAGCTTACCTTGCCTGAGGTGATCGGTGAGATCTGAATCCCACTCTCATGGCCTCATAAAGCATTGTGTAAAGGAGGACCACATACCCAGGCAGACAGAGACTGGGGAGGTGTGCTTTTCCTTCTTAACTACTTGTTTTGTGAAAATCCAACTGAGGGAATTTTGTCATCTTTTCCTCTGTTCTCTTTTCCTCTGGTTCTAGTGGTGAGTGGGTGGTGGGAATAACCAAAAGCAACCAGGAGAAAGCTGTAGAATATAAGTTAATGCTATGTGCACACATATATAATCAATATAATACAGATTACCAGAAACTTACAGACAGATATTAACGGAAAGAGCCTTCCCTTAGCTGTCAACCCAACAAAAACACAACAATGACTGTTCATTTTGGGTATTGTTCTGTGATTGTCCTTCCATGTCTACAGGTTTTCCTTTCATCTCCTGTGCTTTTGAATTCCTTCTCTGAAAGCTTTCTATTGTCTCTGGGATATAATAGCCAATGTGACAGGCAACATCTCAGTGCTTTAAAAATCTGCTTTAATTTATTGCTTTTTTTTGTTTTGTTTTGGCTCCCTTCTTCTGCATTCTGTGGACTTATGCTCTGGCACAGATCAGTGTGGGACTGCACATTAGTAATAAAAGATTGGATTTGTCTAAGGAAGTGGTAATCCTATTGTATTAGTTAACATTATGAAATAGTTATGAAAAATACTACAAAGCAATTGGAAACATCCCTCAATATTTTATCATGAAAGAATACTAGAACCTTAAAAAGTATTATAATAAAGGTGTGTTGTTGTGCACATACTGATATGAACCCAAATCAAAGATTATTTATTATACAGTGGTCATGTATGAATGTAAGAGTTGGACTGTGAAGAAAACTGAGCATTGAAGAATTGATTCTTTTGAACTGTGGTGTTGGAGAAGACTCTTGGGGGTCCCTTGGACTGCAAGGAGATCTAACCAGTCCATTCTGAAGGAGATCAGCCCTGGGATTTCTTTGGAGGGAATGATTCTGAAGCTGAAACTCAGTACTTTGGCCATCTCATGTGAAGAGTTGACTCGTTGGAAAAGACTCTGATGCTGGGAGGGATTGGGGGCAGGAGGAGAAGGGGACAACAGAGGATGAGATGGCTGGATGGTGTCACTGACTCAATGGACGTGAGTCTGAGTGAACTCCAGGAGTTGATGATGGACAAGGATGCCTGGCATGCTGCAATTCATGGGGTTGCAAAGAGTAGGACACGACTGAGCAACTGAACTGATACAAAGTAATAGTGTTTAGGAGAAAGAAGCAGAATGAAAGGCATAGACGCTGTTTTTATGGATACAGAGTGTAATTACAGATGCAAGTAAATATCTTTTTACAGAGGTTGAGCATCTTGGTTTGGTAATGATACAGTAATAATCATACAGAGGATAAAAATTATTTTTATTTGGTAAGATAAGAGAAAACTTTACAGAGAGGTAACATTTGAGTAGAGATTTACAAAACTGTAGCATATAAAATTGAGATTAGTAGGGTAGTTTATCCTACATGAAAGAAAAAATATGGAAAAAATAAGAAACTAAATGATTAGAGAATTGGAAATTATCAATGTGCTTCATTTTGTTCATTAAGAAATAGTTATTGAACACTTGTAAACAGTATTTTATAAAGTAGGATGAGCCTTATTGCCTAGTGTAGAATATAAATTTTAAAGAAATGAGTAATTATGTTTGTAATAAGTGCTATATAAAGCATATGCGACTGTGTTTTCATAGGCCCGTACTTGGTTAATTCAGGGTGGAGGAGCAGAGAAATCCATCCATCTGATGAAGAGATGTTTTTATTAAGTTAGAAATGTTGTTTATATTTTGTCATATTTATTTTATCCTTTTTGCTAAATTTTTAAAAGTAACCTACAGACACTGGTATTTCACCTGGGTCTCCTGCACGGCAGGCAGATTCTTTACCATCTGAGCCACCAGGAAAGCCCTAGTGTAGGTTTTCTCATTGTCAGTTATTTTAAACTTGATCTCTGGGTTAATGTAGTAAAAATTAAAATGTTAATTGCTCAGTTGTGTCCAACTCTTTGTGACATTATAGATTTAGCCCCCAGGCTCCTCTGTCCATGGAATTCTCCAGGCAAGAATACTGGATTGGGTTGCCATTTCCTCCTCCAGGGGATCTTCCCAACCCAGGGATGGAACCCAGGTCTCCTGCATTGCAGGCAGATGCTTTATTGTCTGAGCCACCAGGAAAGCCACTGGGTTAATGTAGAACTAGCAAGATCTCTTTAATGTGAGGTTATATTTTACTCCCCAAACCAGCAATTATGCTGAGACAATATCTCAGCTCCATGTGAAGTCCAGTTATCAATTGACCTTTGACCTAATATTTTTAGTGTCTAATAATTATACTTGGTTATCACTTCTACAAGTGCTTCCCTGATGGCTCAGTGGAAAAGAATCCACTTGAAACTGCAGGAGACTCAAATTTGATTCCTGGGTCAGGAAGATACACTGGAGAAGGAAATGGCAACCCACTATAGTATTCTTGCCTGGGAAATCCCATGGTCAGAGGAGCCTGGCAGCCTATGTTCATTGTGTTGCAAAAGAGTAGGAGAACTTACCAACTAAACCACCACCATCATCACATTTTTATTTATGTATCTTTAATTATATAAATAGCCTCTATTTATTTATTTGTTTCTATACTATTTGACTCCAATAGTATAGTGCATTCAGAGTAATCTTATTCATCATAAGAGAACGAGTTCATTTTTCTCCTTACATGAAGCTTTAGCGACTAAACAATAACCAGTTCTACTACTACAGTTGCAAAATTATGGTTTTCTATCACTCAATATTTACATTAGCTTATAATTTTTAAAGAATTTCTTTGTAATATCAGTATCTGAGGATATTTGGTAACCTTGAAACACAACTTTTACTGAAAAGGTATCACAAAGGCTATTTTTTCCCTTATAAATACCAATGATTCAAATGAGTAGTCTACTAGTTAATTTGATGAAACAATTTTAAGTTAGGAATAAAGGGAAGAGCTATAGGTGGAGAAGAAGTTTTTCAAACAACACTGCAGTCTGCCAGGCTCTTCTGTCCATGGGATTCTCCAGGCAAGAATATTGCAGTGGGTTGCCATGCCCTTCTTCAGGAAGTTTGCCTGACTCAGAGACTGAATCCATATTTCTTGTGTCTCCTGAATTACAGGTGGATTCTTTCCCCATTAAGCCCCCTGAAAGCCCTTTTTAGACAATAGGAACAACATCTCAGAAGATAAACTTAAAAAAAAAAAAAAGGATATATTTCATCAAAGGAAACAAAAGACTGTCTGAGGATAGGTTGAGGAATGCAAAATAATACTAGGACAAATGAGGTCCTAATTGTGGCCTTATAGCTGAAGGTAAGGATTTTGTCTTCATATCTGTGTAGTTACAAAATCATTTAAAGATTTTAAGCAACAGAGCCAAATGTGCAGATATGCATATTTTTACCTAGTTTCATTTTTTTTCTTACTCTGTCTCTATTTTTTAAATTGATATTGGTCATACCAAATGGCACCCCACTCCAGTACTCTTGCCTGGAAAATCCCATGGACAGAGGAGCCCGGTAGGCTGCCTTCCATGGGGTTACAAAGAGTCGGACACGCCTGAGTGACTTCCCTTTCACTTTTCACTTTCATGCATTGGAGAAGGAAATGGCAACCCACTCCAGTGTTCTTGCCTGGAGAATCTCAGGGACAGGGGGCCTGGTGGGCTGCCATCTATGGGATCACACAGAGTCAGACACAACTGAAGTGACTTAGCAGCAGCAGCAGCAGCAGATAAATGCACAGATCCTAAATGTACACCTTCATGAATTTTCTCAAATCAATGCATTCATGGAACCACCACCCAGATCTAAGTAAAAATATTTCAAACTCCTGGAAGGTTTCCTCATGCACTTTCCCAGTTAGTACTCCTGCTATACCATTCTCAGGATTGATGCAAAGGACTCCTGCCTCCTGGTATCCACATCCTTATAAAATACCCTTGCACAATAAATAAGGTTGAGTTTTCTTGTCTCCATGTTTTGCTTTGTTGTTGCAGATAAGCTAGGGGTTGCATTGAATATATAGATCTCTTTGGGTAGTATGGACATTTTAATGATATTTATCCCTATATAAGAATATAGAATACCTCTCCATTTATTGGTTTTCATTTTTTCATCAATGTCTTATAATTTTAAGTGTACAAGTTTTTCATTTCCTTAGTTAAATTTATTCCTAGTATTGTTTAGTTTTGATGCTATTGCTAATGAAAGAAGTGAAGTGAAGTCGTTCAGTCGTGTCCAACTCTTTGTGACCCCATGGACTGTAGCCTACAAGGATCCTCCATCCATGGGATGTTCCAGGCAAGAACATTGGAGTGGGTTGCCATTTCCTTCTCCATCGATCCACTCAGATCGAACCCAGGTCTCCTGCACTGTAGACAGATGCTTTACCATGTGAGCCACAATTATCTTAATTTCTCTTTTACATAGTTCATTGCTAGTGTACAGAAAGGTATGTTTTGGTATGTTACAACTTCACTAAATTCATTTATTTGTTCTAACAGTTTGGGGTAAAGTTTTTAGAGTTTTCTTATAAGATCATGTTATCTGCATAGATAACTTTACTTTTACTTTTCCTATTTGGATGACTTTTATTTATGTTTCCTTCATAATTCTGTGGCTAGGACTTTCAGTACCATGTAGAATAAAAGTGGTGGACTGAGCATTCTTGTCTTGTTCCTAATCTGAGAGGAAAATCTTACATCTTGTCATTGTTGAGTCAAATACCTTCCCACTCTTTTGAGAGTTTTTCATGATAAAAAGATGTTGGGTTTTTTAAACTGCTTTTTCTGCATCTATTGAAAGCATCGTAATATTTTAAACTTTATTAAAATTGTATATCACATTTATTAATTTGAAATATCTTCACATTCCAAGGGTAAGTGCCACATGATCATGATGCATGATCCTTTTAATTTGATACAGAATGTTGTTTGCTAACATTTTGTTAAAGATTTTTACATCCATATTCATAAGGTATACTGGCCTTTAGTTTTTTCTCTCCTTGTACTGTCGTTGTCTGGTTTTGGTTTCAGAGTAATGTTAGCATAATAAAACGAGTTTGAAAGTGTTCTTTCTTGTTCAATTTTTTTTTTTTTGAAAAAACTTGAGAAAAAGGGTATTACTTTTTCTTTAACTATTTCATAGAAATCATTAGTGAAGCCACCTGGCCCTTAGTTTTGTTTATTGGGAGATTTCTGATTCAGTCTCTTTTTTAGTACTGATCTGTTCAAATTTTCTGTTATTTCACGATTCAGTTTGGATAAGCTGCATGTTTTTAGGAATGTTATCTATTTCTTCTAAGTTATCTAGTTTGTTCGCATGTAAATGTTCATAGTAGTCTCTTATCATTTTTATTTCTGTGGCATCAGTTTTTTTTAAGTTTAAATTTTTATTTTTTAGTTTGTTTTGCTTTACAATACTGTATTCATTTTGCTANCCTCTGGGTTGTCCAAGTGCACTGGCTTTGAGTGTCCCGTTTCATGCATCAAACTTGGACTGGCCATCTATTTCAGATTTGGTAATATACATGTTTCAATGCTATTCTCTCAAATCATCCCACCCTCGCCTTCTCCCACAGAGTCCAAAAGTCTGTTCTTTATATCTGTCTCTTTTTTGCTGTCTTGCATATAGAGTTGTCATTACCATCTTTCTAAATTCCATGTATATGCATTAATATGTTTTTCTTTTGGACTTACTTCACTCTGTATAATAGACTCCAGTTTCATCCACCTCATTAGAACTTAATTAAATGAGTTCTTTTTAATGGCTGAGTAATATTCCATTGTGTATATCCACCATAACTTTCTTATCCATTTGTCTGCTAATGGATATCTAGGTTGCATCCATGTCCTAGCTATTGTAAACAGTGCTGCATAGCCTGCTTTTATAATTACAGTTTTACTGGAATCCAGCGATGCCCATTTGCTTACATATTGTCAATGGCTACTTTTGTGCTATAGCAGCAGAGTTGAGCACTCATGACAGAGACCACAAAGCCTAAAATACTTACTATCTGGCTTTACCAGAAAAGAGAGAGCAAACAAAAGCTATATTGAGCAGAGGTAATAGTCAGATATGGCAAATAGTAATAAATGATCATTTGAATAGAATTCATCAGAAACTTCCATCTTGGAAAAGTTCTTTTTATACATTCTGATACGTAAAAAACCTAAAATCTATAGCCATTCTTTTTAATAGTTTCAGATGTTTTGACAGTGGTGTACGTTTGGTAGACTAACCCCAGAAAATGGCACCATCAGATACAACTCTTTCAGTTTTGATTTGTCTAAGCAGTTTTGTACAGATAAGTGTGACTCTGTGATACCATGGCCTGCAGCCCACCAGGCTCCTCTGTCCGTGGGATTTTTCAGGCAAGCATACTGCAGTGGTTTTCCATTTCCTTCTCCAGGGGATCTTCCCGACCCAAGGATCAAAGCCGAGTGTCCTGCACTGCAGGCAGATTCTTTACTGACTGAGCTACCAGGGAAGCTGGCTACAGATAGGTAGTATTCTCACAATGTCTATCCAATGATGGTGCCATTCCTTGGTTTTCTTACCTCAAATATCCTACCAAGTATGGCCATACATATTTTTACTTGCGTTTTAATTGGAATAAACATTTGTGTAAGAAAATATTTGGCAGAAAACTTGAAATTCCTGATGTCTTTTGAAAAAATCGAAATATCTGACATCCGGGCTACATTCCTGTGACAATGTGCAGCTACTCAGTTTGGAGGTAACATACAAGTTTCCAAACTACCCATCATTACCTACTAATTTCTGACATTTAAAACAGTCCAGTTTTTTCATTTATATTTCTTTTTCTCTGCACCACCCTCTCCCATCCCCAAGGCAGCTGATATTACCTATTCTTCCTCGCAACTTCCCAATTTCCTTTGCAAGTTCTTTTCCTTCATGCCTCTCTTAAACATTAGTGTTTCTTGGTGTCTCAGTTTGGGCTTTCTTCTCATGGTTTCTAACTCTCACTGGACAATCTCATCTATACCCACAAACTGAACTTGAACTCCCAGGCCCAGTGATAAGGTTAAGAGTATGGACAGCAACCTTACAATGCTAGGGATCACTAAGAATTTTCAGGATCTTTTTCCTCTAGTCCTGATCTCCCATCTGAACCCATGTTTCACATTTTTATCTATAGACATCTCCCAGCACCTAAGACGACATACCCAGCACTAAACCATTAGCTCATTTCCCAAACTAGTTTCTCATTACTTCCTCCTATTGTTTAAGGACACTGTAACCACTCAGTAATCCAAGACAGACTCTCGGGATGCACCTCTGAGTCTTTCTTCACGTTCATAGTCATATCCAAATTTTACTAAGTCCTAGCAATTATACTCCATTAATATGTCTAAATATTTCTTTCTCTTGTTCATTCTCCTTTGAATGTAGTTCAGATACTCCTCATCTTCANCACTGTAACCACTCAGTAATCCAAGACAGGCTCTCAGGGTGCACCTCTGAGTCTTTCTTCACGTTCATAGTCATATCCAAATTTTACTAAGTCCTAGCAATTATACTCCATTAATATGTCTAAATATTTCTTTCTCTTGTTCATTCTCCTTTGAATGTAGTTCAGATACTCCTCATCTTCATGCAGAGCCATAACAATAACTTCTTAACTCATCTCCAAGCTTCTGTTTTGTCTCCCTTCAATTCATTCTCCATGTTGCTGGCAGTGGACACTTTCTGAGAGTGCAAATCTGACCTCAGCACCCTGCTTAAACTCTTCCAGGGGCTCCCCATCACTTACAGCATTAAGTCTAACTTTCTCCGGATGAAGCACAGGAACCTCAGAGGTCTAAATTCTATCTTTACAGCTTCACTGCCTACTACTCTCCCATGTGTCTTGCACTTCAAATACTCTGCACAATTTGTAGTTATTTAGTAAGTCATGACGGAGACGGCAATGGCACCCCACTCCAGTACTCTTGCCTGGAAAATCCCATGGACGGAGGAGCCTGGTGGGCTGCAGTCCATGAGGTCGCTAAGAGTCAGACACAACTGAAGCGACTTAGCGGCAGCTGCAGTAAGTCATGATCTTTGTCATCTCCACCTTTGCATATAATGTCTTTTTGTTTTTGTTTTTTGCTACCTGGGATGGATTTTTTTCCTTCTCTCATCTGCTTTTTAAAGTCCTGCATAAACTCCAAACTCGATTCAAATGTCACATCCTCCAGGAAAATTTCTATTATCTTCAGAGTTAAGTGTCTACTGTTCCCACTTCTTTTAGGGAACTTCCCACATTGTTTTAATGATTATTTATTTTAGTGGAGGGAGACAGACAAGCCTATGGCACTGTTTTTCCATCAGTGATGGGGAGTAACTATGTCTTCAGTCTCTCAACTATGAACTATGTACACAGTTCAAGATTTTGTAAACTAGGGTCCCCAAATCCCTGATTGTTTTTAAAACTGTTGCCTATCACTTATAAATTATCCCTCATCATAATTCACAATTAAAAAGTATTTTTATATAAAAAGCCTTTTAGCTTATTAAGTCAATATTCCTCTGCTGACATACACTTAGAGATCTACAAGGAGTATTTACGGGAGGGCTGCCGGTTTCTCACGTGTGAAAAACACTGTTCTGAATAACTGGCTGAGATATTTGTAACCATGTTAGGTTTCCTCTATAAAAATCTAAGTGACCAGTACAGAATAAAACCCACAGTACCTTATTTATGGTGTACTACTCACAACCACCTTTTCAGTACTTTCAGTTCAGTTCAGTCGCTCAGTCGTGCCCAGCTGTTTGCAACCCCATGAACCGCAGCACGCCAGGCCTCCCTGTCCATCACTAACTCCGGGAGTTCACCCAAACTCATGTCCATCAAGTCGGTGATGCCATCCAGCCGTCTCATCCTCTGTCGTCCCCTTCTCCTCCTAGAAGTCAGCATTAACAATATTGACACAAGAATGAAGTATGTCTTCTTGTTAGTTCAAAAATTCAAGATGGTTAGGAAAAGAAGGAAGTACATATGTTTAAGGAATCTATCAGCATTCTAATCTTCAAACTAACTGCATCAACCACAACACACAATGTAGTAGTACAGATGAGAACTGTATCACTCTATTAAAAGAAACTCTGGGCAAGTGGGGAAAGACTGAAAGGAGATACCCTTTGACAAGAGAGAGAAAAGCATTAATTACAAATATAAGTTTAACCATTTGAGTAACAGCTCCACATAGGGTGGGGTTCTGGGTGTCCCTGTTACTGGCACTGAGGGCATCTTAGGTAACTGCTGGGGAAGTGGAACTCCATTTCTCTCCTTCTCTGTCTGGGTAGCCAATGATTTCAAATTCAAACCACCGAATGCTAACCGTTCAGCTGACAAGAGGCTGGGAGTAGGTGGTGAGTATCAGTTCAGTTCAGTTCAGTCGCTCAGTCATATCTGACTCTGCGACTCCATGAACCGCAGCACACCAGGCCTCCGTGTCCAACACCAACTCCTGGAGTCCACCCAAATCCATGCTCATTGAGTCAGTGATGCCATCCAACCGTCTCATCCTCTGTCACCCCTTCTCCTCCCGTCTTCAATCTTTCCCAGCATCAGGGTCTTTTCAAATGAGTCAGCTCTTCGCATGGGGTGGCCAAAGTATTGAAGTTTCAGCTTCAACATCAGTCCTTCCAATGAACACTCAGGACTCATCTCCTTTAGGATTAACTGATTGGATCTCCTTGCAGTCCAAGGGACTCTCAAGAGTCTTCTCCAGCACCACAGTTCAAAAGCATCAATTCACTGGTGTTCAGCTTTCTTTATAGTCCAACTCTCACATTCATACATGACTACTGGAAAAACCATCGCCTTGACTAGTCAGACTTTTGTTGGCAAAGTAATGTCTCTGCTTTTTAATATGCTGTCTAAGTTGGTCATAACTTTTCTTCCAAGGAGTAAGCATCTTTTAATTGCATGGCTGCAGTCACCATCTGCAGTGATTTTGGAGTCCAAAAAAATAGCCACTGTTTCCCCATCTAACTGCCATGAAGTGATGGGACCATGCACCAAATTAATGACCTAAATCATTCACCACCTAGCTGTGTTACCTCACAGGAGAAGTGGGCCCACCCAGCTGTCCTGTCAGACTGTCCCCATATGGATGATGCCTCAACTCACAAAATTTCCCCTTTGCATCCCTCCACCTTGTTTTCTGTTCTTCATTTTTTGTTGAAATCCTCACTTCCTTTCCCTCAAAACACACCGGCCGTCTCCTGCGTTACCGTTAAAATCCAAGGTTACTCCCCACCTCCAACCCAATTTTTCATCGCTCGGTGAAAAAACAAGGGGTCATTCCTCGAGTAGATATTTCCCAAGTGCATACTGGGTGCCAGACTGTGATCAAGAGAGGCTTAATCCTTTTTTTCAAGGTGGAGTCAACAAATTAAATGATTATAAATTAGTACTATGAAGCAAATAAATAATGATGGAAGTGGAGCTCTAATCACAAAGCCCAGGTAAATCTTCCTGCAGAGCCTGAGAGCTCAAAGGGGAGAAGGAGCTAGATTGGAAGTGGATGCTGGAGGAGAACATTCCAGGCAGAAGGAACAACTTGCTGGCAGGTAAGAACAATCTTGATCTGTGAGAGGAACTGAGAAGTAAGGTCTGGCTGGAGCCCAGTGAGAGAGAGGAACCAGACACAGGATGAGGATGGATTAGAGAGGAAGCGACTGGCTCACCTTAGGCCTTATGGGCCAAGATACTGAGCTTGACTTTCAAGGGCCATGGGACCCCATCAGAGTGGTTTTGTTGGAGGGGAACATTATGATCTAATTTGTTCTGAAAGGGCCACCCTCCAGCTGAGGAGAATGGACTGAAAAGTGAAGAAAATGAAAACTTATAGAACAGCTACATATGCTGCTTTATAAGATTAACGTGCATACAAACAAACTAGAGACCTTGTTAAAGTGCTGTTTCTTGCAGGGGGGGGCAGGGAACCGAGAGCCTGAAATTCTATTCAGTTCCCACATGATGCTGATGCTGTTGGTCTTTGAACCACATTCTGAGTGGCAAGTTACTGGCAGACCATGGAGTATCCAGGTGAGTTCAGTTCAGTTCAGTCATGTCCAACGCTTTGCGACACACCAGGCCTCCATCCATCACCAGTTCCCAGAGTTTACTCAAACTCATGTCCATTGAGTTGGCGATGCCATCCAACCATCTCATCCTCTGGGGACCCCTTCTCCTTCCACCCTGAATCTTTCTCAGCATCAGGGTCTTTTCAAATGAGTCAGCTCTTTGTAGCAAGTGGCCAAAGGATTAAGAGTCTCAGCTTCAACATCAGTCCTTCCAATCAACACCCAGGACTGATCTCCTTTAGGATGGACTGATTGGATCTCCTTGCAGTGCAAGGGACTCTCAAGAGTCTTCTCNAAAAAAAAAAAAAAAAAGCTCAAAATCCTGAAAACTAAGATCATGGCATCCGGCCCTATCACTTCATAGCAAATAGATGGGGAAACAGTGCAGACAGTGGCTGACTTTATTTTGGGGGGCTCTAAAATCACTGCAGATGGTTATTGCAGTCAAAAAATTAAAAGACCCTTACTCTTTGGAAGGAAAGTTATGACCAACCTAAACAGCATATTAAAAAGCAGAGACATTACTTTGCTAACAAAGGTCCATCTAGTCAACACTATGTTTTTTCCAGTAGTCATGTATGGATGTGAGAGTTGGACTATAAAGAAAGCTGAGTACCAAAGAAAGATGCTTTTGAACTCTGATGTTGGAGAAGACTCTTGAGAGTTCCTTGGACTTCAAGGAGATCCAACCAGTCCATCCCAAAGGAGATCAGTCAGGAGTGTTCATTGAAAGGACTGATGTTGAAGCTGAAACTCCAATACTTTGGCCACCTGGTGACTCATCGGAAAACACACTAAGGCTGGGAAGGATTGAAGGCAGGAGAAGAAGGGGATGACAGAGGATGAGATGGTTGGATGGCATCTCCAACTCAATGGACATAAGTTTGGGTAAACTCTTGGAGTTGGTGATGGACAGGGAGGCCTGGCGTGCTGCAGTCCATGGGGTTTCAAGGAGTCAGACCTGACTGAATGACTGAACTGAACTGAACTGACGATTTGATTGACTGTCGTTTCAATAACAGCTGACAGCACCTTGCTGTCTATAACTAAGTAGAAAACAGTTTGGGACATTATACTTAATACTTCTGAAATAGTATCTAATGAGTTGATGAATTGTGTAAGTTTTTTTTAAGTGGATTTTTTCTTTTAATTGGAGGTTAATTGCTTTACAATATTTATTGTTTTCTGCCATAAAACAACATGAATCATTCATAACTATATATATTTATATACGTGTATGTATGTATGTGTTTATATATATATATCTCCTCCATCTTGAGCCTCCCTCCAACTCCCCCCCCCATCCCACCCCTCTAGGTCATCGCAGAGTGCCAGACTGGGCTCTCTGTGTTATATAGCAGCTTCCCACTATCTATATATTTTACACATGGTAGTGTATACAGGTCGATGCTACTTTTCCATGTTGTCCCACCCTCTCTGTCCCCCAGCTGTGTTCAGAAGTCCATTCTCTGTATATTCATCTACTTTCCTTCCCTGCAAATAGGCTCACCAGTACAATTTATCTAGACTCCATATATATAGGTTAATATACGGTATTTGTTTTTCTCTTTCTGACTTACTGCACTCTGTATAACAGGCTCTAGGTTCATCCACTTTGTTCATTTTATGGCTGAGTAATATTTCATTGTATATATGTATCACAAATTATTTACCTATTCTTCTTTGGATGGACATCTAGGTTGCTTCCATGTCCTGGCTATTGTAAATAGTGCTGCAGTGAACACTGGGGCACCTATGTCTTTGTGAATTATGGNTTACTGCACTCTGTATAACAGGCTCTAGGTTCATCCACTTTGTTCATTTTATGGCTGAGTAATATTTCATTGTATATATGTATCACAAATTATTTACCTATTCTTCTTTGGATGGACATCTAGGTTGCTTCCATGTCCTGGCTATTGTAAATAGTGCTGCAGTGAACACTGGGGCACCTATGTCTTTGTGAATTATGGTTGAAGGCAATGGCACCCCACTCCAGTATTCTTGCCTGGAAAATCCCATGGACAGAGGAGCCTGGAAGGCTGCAGTCCATGGGGTTGCTGCGGGTCGAACACGACTGAGCGACTTCACTTTCACTTTTCACTTTCATGCATTGGAGAAGGAAATGGCAACCCACTTTAGTGTTCTTGCCTGGAGAATCCCAGGGATGGGAGAGCCTGGTGGGCTGCCGTCTATGGGGTCGCACAGAGTCAGACACAATTGAAGTGACTTAGCAGTAACAGTAGCAAAATATATGTCCACTTGTGGGATTGCTGGGTCATACAGTAGTTTCATTTCTAGTTAGTTAAGGAATCTCCACAGTGGCTGTATTTGCATTCCCATCAATAGTGCAACAGGGCTCCCTTTTCTCTACATCCTCTCCAGCATTTATTGTTTATAGATTTTTTGATGATGGCCATTCTGACTGGTAGGAGGTGATAACTCACTGTAGTTTTGATTTGCATTTCTCTAATAATGAGCCATGCTGAGCATATTTTCATGTGTTTATTGGCCATCTGTATGTCTTGTTTGGAGAAATGTTTGTTTAGGATTTCTGACCATTTTTTGATTGGCTTGCTTGATTTCCTAATATTAAGTTGCCTATATATTTTGAAGATTAATTCTTTGTCCATTGCTTCAATTATTATTATTCCTGCATTCTGAAGGTAGTATTTTCATCTTGTACCATTTTCTTTCTTGTTGGATTTATAATTCATGAAGTTTCAGAGAGTTAAAAAAAAATCATACATAAACAGACTTTTAAACAACCCCCAAACCTTAGTAATTTATCTAGAAGTTACTCAGATATAGGCAAAACCTGTTTCATTTCCTAGAGTTTTGTCTGTGTATGCTTGACCTGGAATTTGTGATCTTAAAAATTAAGTTTATGCTGAAGTTAATGGACCCAAGTATATTTGTCTAATGAGTTTTGATACTTTAGGCAATTTTTCCTGAAGAGGGTGATGGTTAACCAAAGGAAGAAAACTCTAAGGGTAAAATTTTGGAGACTGTAGTGATTCTGAAATTAAAAAAAAAAAAATTATAACAGACTACTTACTCAGCAGGGCTTCCCAGGTGGCACTAGTGATCAAGAATCCACGTGCCAATGCAGAAGATGCAAAAGACAGGTTCAATCCCTGGGTCAGGAAGATACCCTGGAGAAGGAAATGGAAACCTACTCCAATGTTCTTACCCGTAAAATTCCAATGACAGAGGGGCTTGAAGGGCTATAGTCCATGGGGTCATGAAGAGTTGGACATGACTAAGCGACTGAGCATGCACAAACACACACACTCAGCACACCTGAATAAGTGAAGTTTTTTTTTTTTTCCAGTAAGTGTAGTAACATATTGCTAATATATTCTCTTTCTCTGTCTTTACCTGGTGGATAATTTCAGAAAATAGAGACCTGCAACATTAAGCATTTAAAAATATATCTAAATTATATGAACATATTTTAAATATACTATTCTTGTAAGGCATGATGAAAATTACTATTTTTGCTGGCTGAAGCAGAAATTCTTCTTATGGGAAGAATAGTCTTTACTGAGTAAAATCTCTTAATGTATCTCTTGAAGGTCCATGGTGAGGTCCGATGGCATGAGTTGGAAGGAGACTAGGAAGAAATGTCCAAATTCTATTTTTTTTTTTTTTTGCTTTCTATGAGACTCATTTTATTTTATTTATTTTTTTTGATAATACATAAATAATTTAATTAAAAAAATATAAGACTTACAGCAAAGAAATCTATAATGGCAAATATTAAGGCAACAAAATATGAATAAGAAAAGGTGATTTTTAAAGCCAGGATCATTACCAATGACTCAAAATCATACAATGCATAAACTATGCCTATAGTCTACCGAATACTAACATAATAATAATATCACTTATAAAGAAAACAAAGTATAAGCATTCCAAAAAATCAAAGTAAAATAGGTATCATTTAAACATATTTTTTTTTTTGATTACAGTTTCAATTTCCATGCTTGTAATGGGTCTGTTAAGATTTTCTATTTCTTCCTGGTTCAGTTTTGGAAAGTTGTACTTGTCTAAGAATTTGTCCATTTCTTCCACGTTGTCCAATTTATTGGCATATAATTGCTGATAGTAGTATCTTATGATCCTTTGTATTTCTGTGTTGTCTGTTGTGATCTCTCCGTTTTCATTTCTAATTTTATTGATTCGATTTTTCTCTCTGTGTTTCTTGATGAGTCTGGCTAGTGGTTTGTCAATTTTATTTATCCTTTCAAAGAACCAGCTTTTGGCTTTGTT